>PVHP010000330.1:0-16333 GCA_004024765.1 Zapus hudsonius | reverse complement strand
TTAACTCTACTTTTTTTAATGTATTGATTGACAGGTAGGATGACTCCAGGTCTTGAGAAAGAACAAGGGGTGGGCACAGAGAGACTCCTGCAGGTCAGCATTACTCAGGACAAGTGGTATTTGGAGGACCCAGCAGAGTCAAGGAAGTTGAATGTATCAGGGCTAGAAGAAAGCCTCCTTAATACTTGTCACTCTGCCCAGAATATCCAATCCCAAACACAGAGATAAACCTGAGTATTTAGTTCTGCCATGGGCAAACACATTTTATTCTGTGTTCTGGGTGAATGACTGATCCACACATTTAGAAATAAGGTTTTAAAATGACCTTATGGAGGAATATACCATCTGACCAAGCACCAAGTCACTATTACTAATTAATAAGCAGTTCTCTTGGAGGATAGATGGCTGTAGGGAGTGTGTCAATCAGGATCCTGTTGTAGGAACAAAAATGACCCTCCCAAGTTGGAAAGGTTAAGAATTTAACCAAAGACTATAAAAGTGTAGGCATGGATGTCTGAACTGGTCCCTTGCATGCCAAAGGCCACCTGCACAGGAGCAAGACCTCTGGTGAATGGAGTCAGACACCCTGAGGTTACGCGGAAGGACATGGGAGCTATGGGAATACATTTTATGTCCTCCCTCCATCTGTCTTCTTTTTAAGCTCTCCTTGGCCAACACAGTCAGAAGCCAGGAGAGCTCCTTGAGAAAGCTTCCCTAGGGTTCAACCTCTGGGACACTGTGGGGTGGGGGTTGGAACAATTAAGGAGTGCTAAGGAAAGAGGTGAAAACAGACAAAATCCAGATCACTGATGTCAGCAAGTGTTGATGTGGAGCCACAGGAACTCTCAGCCATTTGCTGATGAGAATGCAGATGAAGCAGCCACTGTGGACCAAAGCTAAGCAAACACTTACCATAGAATCCATCAGTCCTCAGCACTTGCCCAAATGTGCTGAAAAAACTTGCACATGGATGCCTATAGCACTTTATCCATAATAACTAAAACTTAGATGGCCACCAAGATGGCCTTCTGTAGGTGAATGTGAAACAGGTGATGGGGACACTGTTCTGGGGCAACAAGCAGTTGTTAAGCATCACTATGGCACCATTAAAACCACTGTGTGAATGATAGGTTCTTTATGTTCTGATTGGAAGCACTCCTGATATTCATTTTCCTGGTGGTAAGCAGTGCTGGGAAATGGGACAGTCTGACTCAAAATTAGTGGCTGTTGTTGCCCTCGCTGCCTTGAGCAAAAGGCGTGTCAGTAAAAAAGCCAGCTGGACTACACTTCTGCTAGCAGCAGCAATTGTGAACAAGGCAAGGATGCCCTGAGGAAACTGCACAATGGCTACAGCTACTTGCTGCAGCTGCTGAAAGCGCAGCCCCAGCCAGGACTGCTTCAAAGTCCAGTGCGCACTGGGCTTTTTGCAATCTTACGCTTTGGCGAACTTTGGATGACTCAGATAAGAGCAGAAACATATCCCCAGACAGCCAAACAGAGGAACTGCTGTGACAGATGCAAAATTGGTGCAAGCACAAACCTTCATTTGCATGGGAAGCTGTGATTGGTGCAAGCACAAGCCTTCATTTGCATGGGAGGCCATGATTGGTGCCAAAACAAGCCTTCATTTGCATGGGAAGCTGTGATTGGTGCAAGCACAAACCTTCATTTGCATGGGAAGCTGTGATTGGTGCAAGCACAAGCCTTCATTTGCCCGGGAGGCTGTGATTGGTGTAAGCACAAACCTTCATTTGCATGGGAGGCCGTGATTGGTGCCAGCACAAACCTTCATTTGCATGGGAGGCTGTGATTGGTGCAAGCACAAACCTTCATTTGCATGGGAGGCTGCGCACTGGACCTAAGCCTGGGACTGTAAAGGAGACACTGCCAACCAAAGACTGAGTAATTCCAACTTACTAGGGATGGTGGTTCAAGTCAGGTGTCTCCCATAAATATGTGTTCTGAATGCTTAATCCCCAGCTGATGGCAATTTTTAAATTGGAACCTTGTTGGCAATGTGTTGTTGGGGACAGAATTATGGGTGTTCTAGCCAGCTTCCCCTTGCCAGTGCTGTTGTCCACCTGATGTTGGCCAGGAGGTGATATCCAGCTTCCGCTCATGCCATCATTTTCTCTGCAATCCTGGAGCTTCCCCTCAAGTCTATAAGCCAAAATAAACCCTGTCCTTCCACAAGCTGCTTTTGGTCAGGTTCTTTTGTCCAACTACAAGAAGTTGACTACGACACTGGGTGTACCCAAGAACTGTAACAGTTGTAGACCAAAGGGTCCAGGACCCTGGGCCTCCACAGAGCCAAAACACTGGGCTGATGGCCCAGTGCTGAAGACCCACACAGACGTCTAATGCACAGAAGGCTGATGGCCTGGTACTCAAGACCTGCAGAAGAGCCGAGACACTAGGCAGCGCCTACTGCCACCGCTCATGCTGTCAGACAGGAAGGCATACAAAATTTGCCAAAAAGCAGTGTTTGGAGGGCTCATCCTTCCCTGCTTCTATCCACCTACAGCCAAAGCACCCCAGCCAGCTGGTTGGTTACAAATGGATGAACTATGGACTATCAAAAGAAAATAGAATATTACTCAGCACTAAAAAGAAGTGAGCTATCAAACAAAAAAAAAAAACACGAAAGAAACGTAAATGCATATTACTAAGAAAAAGAAGCTAAGCTGAAAGGACTGTGCAATATTCTGAAAGGTCTAACTATCAATTTGGTAAAAAGGTCAGTGGCTGCCATGGGTTGGGAACAAGGAGGGATGAATTGGCAGAGCATACAGAAAGTTTAGAGCTATGAGGTTATTCTGTATGAAACTATAAAGGTAGATACAGTTCATATTATGCATTTTCCAAAAAATCATGGAATGTATACCACCAACACTGAAACTTAAAACTATGGCCTCTGAGTGGTCGTGACAAGTCAAGTAGGCCCACTGATTCTAAAAATAAGTACCATGATAGGGCAGGATGTTGACATGATAGGTAGGCTGTGTATGTGAGGCAGAGTATTTGAGAATGCTCTGTACTTAAAACTACTTTTAATTTCTTACATATTTATTTATTTGAAAGAGAGAGGGAGCCTACTGGCACTGCAAACAAACTCTACACACGTACCGCTGTGTGCATCTTACCTTATGTGAGTACTGAGGAATCCAACCCAGGCCGTAAGGCTTTTGCAAGCAGGCACCTTTAACTGCTGAGACATCTCTTCCAACCCTAAAACTACTTTTTTAAAAGTCTATGTAAATTTTCTTTCTTGACATCATAGGAGTCACCTGCTGTTGTATCTCACAGAACCTCCACAATACTAAGCCCATCAACATTTCAACACAGACAACAGAGGAGGTCAATAAATGAATAAATAAATAGACATGAGATAGAAGATGGACTAGTTGGAAGGAAGAAAGGGTTCAGTGGAAGGAGAGTGGGGTAAAGAAGGTAATATGATCAAATGACAGGATGGCCCTATATGAAAATTCTCAATGAAAGTCTATTGCAGAGGGAGGGATGCAAGTTCCCAGAAAAGGCCATCAAAGGTACAAATGACTGCGATCCAAAGCTGAGACCTATGTGACTCACACTTGGTACATGTAACTGAATGGAGAGACCCCGTGGGGCTGATTGCTCACCCAGGCTCAGTTCCGGCTGTAATGCCTCCTGGCTCTGAGATGGGCCCTTCTCCCCAGACTAACCCTGGACAAATAGCCACGTGGCCCAGGGTCCCAATAATGTCCTTCCTTCTGTACTCTGCAGATGGTCAGCCTTCACTGTCCTTTTCTCTAACTCCAGTTCTTTCTGCTCCCTTCTTCCTGTGCACACAGCATAGAGTCCAGGGCAAGGTCGGCAGCATGGGGTCCAGGAGATCCTCAGAGAGTACAGGGTACTCTCCTCCCCCCTGCTGACGCTCAACCCCAGGCTGCCACCCATGTTCCTCATCTGCTTGGGTGTCACCCCCAGAGGACTGCTCCAGACCCAACTCTGCAAATCCACGCTTGCCCAGATCTTCCCAGGAAGGCACACTGGCATCCATCACTTTTCCCCAGCTGTGGGATGAGGTCTACGTGCTCTATGGGGTTGTGATCTATAGTGGTTTGATTCAGGTGACCCCCATAAACTTAATGTGACCTGAATGCTTGATCCCCAGCTGATGGCTGACTGGAACCTTGTTAGAAGTGTGTTGGTGGGGGTGGGATTATAGGGGTTATAGCCAGCTTCCTCTTGCCAGTGTTTGGCACACCTTCCTGCCGCTGTTGGTATTGCTGTGGCGGAGGTGATGTTCACCCCTCTGCTCATGCCATCATTTCCCCTGCTATCATGGTGCTTCTCCTCAAGTCCATAAATAAGCCAAAATAATTCCATTCCTCCACAAGCTGCTCTTGGTTGGGTTCTTAGTCACAGCAACAAAAAGGCTGACTATAACAGTTCCCTAGAGAGCTCCTACCACCAAGGTGGTTGCTCACATCATAAATCTTACTCAGAATCTCTGGTTCCCTTTGGGACCACACCTCAGCTTAGAAGTTGGGGCTGCTGTTCTGCTGAGGTTGAAGAACTACCTTGACACAACCCTAGTTATTAGCAAGCCTTTCCCCCTATCTGCCAAATATCAGGGTGGATCCCACTGTGAATGAATGACGCTCTGACTCCTGTAGGCACCATGGCTCTGCCATCCTTGTTAATAAGGTTACGAACTTCAAGCTTTACACTGGTGTGTGCACTGTATTTATTACCTGTTTCTGTGATTAAGCTAACATTCTTAAATGTTTGCCTTTAAAATTGCATGTTTGCAAAACAATTTTTCATAGAGCTAGTCATCATGTTGAAGGTGCCAGAAAGATAAAAGCATGCGTTTATTAAACAGCAATGAAAGAACCATAGTTCTAAATGGGAAAGCCCCTTACAGTGGATTCCATTTTTCAATTGTGTGTGTGTGTGTGTGTGTGTGTGTGTGTGTGTGTGAAGAATGTGGGTGCACATGTGTTATGGCACACATGTGGAGGTCAGAGGACAATTTTTCTCTACCTTTCCATTTGAAGCAGAGCTTCTCACTCTGTTGTTCTTTGCTGCACTTGCCTCAAGCTTCTGGAAAATTCTCCTATCTCCGCCTCCCATCTCACTATCAGGTGCTGGGATTACAGACGCCTGCCTCCACTTCCTCCTTTTTATGTGGAGCCTGGACATCAGACTCAGGTGCTCCTGCTCAAGTGCCTCGTGAGTTTTCCACTGAGCCATCCATGTGTATCTTGAAAATTACCACTGTCCTTTGCTTTTCAATGACATTCAAGGAAGTGAATCAGCCTGAGAATTAGCTCTAGATGGCATTTGGTCTTGAACCATTTAAGTTAATGGCTGCCACTACTGGGGTCAGGAATGAAGGCACTGTATTAAAGATAACCAAATTATGTGTAAGAAAAGGGTTTCAACAAGGGGCTTCAATGAGTTGTTGGCCACGGAGGCCCCTAATAGCCCAAAACATTATAGGCAAATGCCAAGGCTCTTGGTTGCCCACCAGAACTAGATGGTAATACCCTATAGCTGAAGACTCCATGTGCTTGGGCTGCAGGTCACTAAGAAATCAAGCTGAAGCTGAACTGGGAGTCTCCTCCCTATTAACTAGCTGTCAGGATGCTGGAAAGATCTATACAGACTGTGGGGAAGTCATCAATGGTCTTAACCGGCACTGGACTCTGCAAGCTTTATGGTTGGCCAGCCAGAGCAAATGTACCAACTGGTACAATGATGGCATGTCTCTTTTGGGCAAAAAACAATTGCTCTGCAATTGGATTTAAGGCCTGCTCCATGGGAGAGAATTTATGCCTGGTACTGAAAACCTAGTAAAAAGTTTATGGCTGAGGAGGTCATAAGCACTAAGGGAGAAACTACTGTTGTCTGGCTAAATGGATACATTATGACCAACTTGCCCTCTCAACACTTATGTTTATACCCATATATCAATGCTACTCTCACTTTTGGTTACAGAAGCTTCTCTTTTCAGATGGCGGTAACCACTGTGCTGACTCAAAAGTCACCATAGTGCTGAGAAGGAACAGTGGAGTGAGACATCTCTGCCACACTCTCCAAGGCTCAGGATCAATGTGGAAGAGGTGATGGAAAGAATGCAGGAGCCAAAGGAAGGGGAGGACTGCTTACCATGCTGTCATCCAGACACAAGGTGACCTTGATATTCATGGCTTCACGTGGCTGAAACAGGCAGACCCTCAGCTTGCTGTTGAACAAAGTGGTACTGAAGTTCTCACTGGACGCCAGAACTTCCAAGTCCACAGCGCTGGTTAACCATTTACTCTCCACATCTATCAAATGACAAGTTAAATTATGATATAATTGACTTTTATTTGCAATCCATACATCAGAGGCAATATCTGTTATAAGATTTAGAAAAGTTGCGCTGATGAATGAAGCCCAGGATGCATTCACACACACATGAACCCACTCAATATGAACATGCATAAGCACAGGCACACACACTGTGCACACATGCACATGCAAAAAAAGAAGACAGGGCTGAAGAGATGGCTTAGCGATTAAGGTGCTTGCCTGCAAAGCAAAAGGACCCTAATTCGATTCCCCAGTGCCACATAAAGCCAGATGCACAAGGTGGCTCATGTGTCTGGAGTTCATTTACGATGGCTCGAGGTTCTGGCATACCCATACTCTCTCTGCATCAGCCTCTTTTTCCCTCTCTTCCTCCATCTCTCTAAAATAAGTAAACAAATAGGACATTTTTGTAGAGTGATTTCAAAGAAGGATTTCAGAAGTTGACAGAACCCAGGGTGGTACGTTGGCATGACAAGACCTTCTAGCCCTTTCTCTGGCTTCTAAAATGCTTCTTCTCTAGAGTGCTGTGTCTGCCTCCCAGGAATCTTTGAGTCCTCAGGGAATTTAAGCATCTATAAAGGGGAGTTATTAAGAGATACCATATTCACTAACCATAGCTCTATGTTCCCAAGGCACTCTTGTTTCAAAGGTGGTGAATTAACTCCCAGAATACATTACTCTGTTTTGAGCTACTTTTCTATGGCTCAAGTAAGGGCTCTAGTTACTGACAAGAGAGTGACAAGGCTACTGTTCAAGACACTCAACTCCATATGAGTCACTCTACAGCTAAGGGAACATTGATGAAGGACCAGACAGTTTGATTAAAGCATATTCATTCAGGAGAAGATTGCATCGTTTATGAAATCAATATGGTCCTCTTTATATAGACTTGGACAAATGACTGGAATAAATTTATTTTTTTAAGAAAGCAGAATGTGGGACTTAGGATAGCTCATCAGTAAAGTGCTTTCCTTACAAGCACAAGGAACAGAGCTCAGTCCCCAGAACTCACGTCAAATGAACTGGGCAGGGTGACACACACTTGTAATCCCAGCACTAGGGAGCTGGAGACAAGTGGATCCCTAGGGCTTGTTGGTCAGCCAGTCTATCATAGTTAGTGAGTTCCAAGCCAATGAACAACACTGTTTCAAATTTGAAAATGTGCCCAAAGAAGGCATCCCTGCTCCAAACACAGCTGACCCACCATATCCACAAGGTAAAGTTGTTGTTATCAAAAAGCACAGACACAAAGGTGAAATCTCATATGTTTGAGAAGAATTTCTAAATGACCAAGAGCATGAGCTGAACACACATCCTGAAATCACTCATGGAGATTTGGAAGCAGGGTGAGAAACAGTTAGATTTCGTGGGAGCCATGAGTCAGAACCGCAAGGGTTTGGACTCTCTAACTTTGTCCCAGGTCTTCAAGGGAGCCCATCAGGCCTTGCTTTGTTAGTCTTTGACGATAAACAAAGCAGAGCCCTTGTGCACAGCACACATCAAACAATGTCCTCTGAGAGGAAAGCATTCTTAATCCACAGCCTACAGCAATGTCTTGGAAGGAAATCGAGGTCTCTGGCCAGGGACAAGACTCAAAAGACATCTGCAAGCAACAGCTACCCAGGGGCCTTGGCAGGAATAAATAAGATGCTGGCATCCATGATCCAAACACAGCTGTTTCCTTTCTCCATTGAATTGATAAATCACAATGAAAGTGCCAGTGCATAATCAAATTAAGACAATTAATGTTTAACCGTTCTACGCATTGTTGCTTCACTTTTAAAAATCAATCTCATTTTTTTAATGGGATAAAATTAGAATTTGAGCTTTATGCTATTACTTGGCCAGAAATCCTACTAGTAGGAGGTGTAATTTGTGCAGGACACTTTGAGGAAGTTCAGAATTAAGACTCACAGGAATCGAGGACCAGGATGTCCAAAGGTGCACCAGGGCTGGCCTGTATCTCCGAGGTACAGCACTTGCCCAGTATGTGTGAGGCTCAGTTTCTAGCATCTCAGAAGGGAACAGGGGCATCACTGTTTTTGATGATGTCAATAGTGGTTCCGGGTTCCAGGGTAGGGAGAGACAAGAGTAACTGGGCAAGGATACTTCCATTTTGAATTTTTGCCTGGGGCCTTCCCTGCTTGCTTTCTTTCTTTCTTTCTTTCTTTCTTTCTTTCTTTCTTTCTTTCTTTCTTCTTTCTTTCTTTTGTTTTTTTGTTTGGTTTGGGTTTGTTTTGTTTTGTTGGCCTTCCCCATTTTTATTGGCCTGAGTTATGCTTCAAGTCAGGGTAAATATAGACAACTGGTCACCCTCCTAACTTGTGACCTGGGGATGAGTGGCAGCTGGCTGCTGGTCCCCAGGGAAATGTTGGCTGGGTCTCAGTCTGCAATCATGGGAGGATAAAAAGGCAGGGTGAGGGCTAGGGCGTCATTTCCCAAATACATATTCTGGTCTTAGTCTTTAGCAAAGATGGTGTTTTTGAAAGCCTGCTTTTATTGTGCAAGAAGATTTCACACACACACACACACACACACACACACACACACACACACACACTTTTGTAAATATTTCCTGTGTTTAATTAAGAAGCTCCCTGGACTCTGTCCATGAGTTTTCATAATGCCCTCTTTGGCTGAATTTTGTTCTTATCCCCCTCCTGTGACATTAACAAACTGAAACAAAACCCAGAATATTGTGACTCTCACCTTGCAATGGTATTTATCAATTCAGCTTAATCTCCTTTCATTAAAGCACACAGTGAGCCCAGCCCCCACTTCTCAACGCTGCTGGCTGATGGGCCTGTTTTTCCTGCTAGTCTCAGCAAAGGCCATTCTGCACGCTGTGAGTCACTGGCTTTCCAAGGCCAGGATAGGGCTGCACTCCAGGCTCCGCAGGCAACCACTGGCTTCAGCAGAGATACACCAATGGAACCTGAAACTGTAACCTCTTTGGAACTTCACGGTCTCAGCCACAAGACCTTCGGGTTACCTTCTCTGTGGGTCTCCATCATGACCACAATTCCCCAAGCCCACAATGGTGGCTTTGTCTTCTATATGACGGAGCCCTTCTCTTGTCCTGTTAGCTCACTTCAGGCTCTCCAGGTTCCGAAGCTTCTGTCTCACCCTTGACTGGCCCTGTCTCCTGAAGTTCTGTGCACTGCAGTAGAGGAGCAGACTGGAAACTATGGTGCTCTGTCTCTAAAATGTCCCCTGTCGGCTCATGTGTTTGCATACCTCATCCGCCCACTGGTGGTGCTATTCAGAAAGGTTGGGGAACCTTCAAGAAGTGGAATCTTGCTGGAGCAAGTGGGGCACTGGGGGCAAACTTAAAGTTTTATAGCCCAGTCAGCTTGCTGTTCTCTCTACTTCCTCCCTGTGGAGGTGATGATATGATACCAGCTTCCTGCTCCTACCATGGAAGGAACAGTGATCTGAACAAACTCTTCCTTTCTAGAAGTTCTTTCTGGTTGGGTATTTTGTACCAGCAAAATGACTGACACAAACACATCTTCTCCCATTTCCCTACATCTCAGTCGATCCTTGAGCAGGAATCTTGGGATGGCCAGAGATGGCAGGACCTGCTTCTTTTCTGGGGCTGTGGGAGGGCTCTTGCCCTCAATATGGTCTGCAAGCGATACTATGTTTCATAGGTGCAAGCTTTTTAGCATCTTTTATTTTGAAACACAGATCTCCGACCAAACCTTCAGGCTTCTGAGAGGGTCATGATCTATAAAGATTAAATCATACATAATCCCAACCCTTTTTGTTATCAGGTTCAGTCAGGATGGGGCTAGGAGGAATTGCTGGCTGCCTGCCCCGGGTGGCTGATCCACAGTAAAGAAGTTCGTGCCTGTAGGCCCTTTGCAGATGGAGAATCTCCTGAGAGGTTTTCCCCACTGGGTTTCCATTTGCTCTGTCCATCTCATTCACTGAGGAAACTTCCCATACATTTTCCCAACAAGTGTGAAGCCCATATATGTAGATGTGTGTGTTACCCTACATCAAGATCCACACGGGCAGCAGAAAAAAAGCAGGAGATGACAACACACCCATTCAAACCCTCGTGTAGACTAAAGATTGTGACACTGAGAAGGAAGTAGCCCAGTGACTGGGAAGTGGCCAGGCAGCCTTTCATCCATGCCTTTTATGGGTTTCTCGAACTTTATAAATCCATTCAAATATTTATTATTCTTTCAAATGTAATTGCTCTTTTTCGAGTAGCTCCCCCGGCAAATGAATGTCATCTTTAATGGGAAACAAACAAGAGGCAGTTATGGTGGCACAGCCTGGAATCCCCGCTGGGGATATGGTGGCAGAAGAATCAGGGGATCAAAGCCATCCTCCGCAGGGAGTCTGAGGCGCTCTTCAGTTATGGGAGACCGGTCTCAAAAAAAAAAAAATAGTTTGTTTCTTCTGCTTATGTAATAAGCTAAAATGCTGGTGTATCATCTTCCAGGTTGAACGTCAATGGCCTGGTAGAGCTCAGTTCCTTTGTCCAGTTTCTGTTTCTTCGTCTACTGCAGTCTCTGTGGATCTTGTAAATGATGGATGTGTGCACCCTCAGGTCCCAAAAGCTGATACAACATCTGGAAAGGGGCTTTGCTCATGGGCCTGTGGTCAGATTTCTCTCTCTCTCTCTCTCCCTCCCTCTTTCCCTCCCTCTCTCTCTCTGCACCCCACCCAACTCTTCATCCCTCCCCATTCCTGAGATAGAACTGAGCCTCAGAACAAGGATGAGAGGTTCCAGGGCCTGGTGGACTCGCCCTGATCAACTGTCTTTCTTCCTGGGGATGATCATGCACATACCTTTGTGTCTTCTGGGATTGTCACTGCCACATCCATCCCCCAAGAGAAAGTCAGAGGGACTATTCATTAGGTCCAGTGTCCAGGGCCTCTCCTTATGTTCCCTGGCCACCAGGGGCCCCAAAGATGTAGGAGAGTCTAGGTTTAGGAGGTGCTGGTCTGAGAGAGAAGTGAGTGGTTACATGAAAAGTGTGTGGCTTCAGTCATGCAGGATAAGTTTTTTAGTTAGCATTTGTGGGGAGCTTCAGACCCTCTGCCCTGTCATTCTTAGAGAGCACTGATTCAAGAAATCGCTACACATCACCCTGGGAATGGAGGAGGACTGTTCTGTCTACACGACTGAGACAGATATTCTTGTCATTTCTGTTATCGAGTTGGACCAAATGCGAGATTTAGAAAAGGAAGAAGATGGCAGTGGAGCAAGGCCTGATGGGTAGCAGCGCATTTCATATACGTAAACACACACACACACTGTGAGCCCTGAAAGATGTCTTCAGAGAAGAGCACACATTAAAACAAACTGATGGCTTGGTCAATAAAGTCCTGGCAGGGACTGCAAGCATCTGGATAGCAGAAGGAAGAAAACATGTCACCAGTGACTTCCAGATATTCCAATGTGTCACCGCTGCTCTCCAGCATGTGAATTCTATAGGGAGAAAAAAGACAGAGTTCCTGTTGATGTCACTTTACTGGTGTCTTCCTTGGCAAGGACCCCTACCCTCCATGGGTTCAAGAGACTTCCATGGGAAGCTCTGCTAAGTTGTTAGGAATCTCCTGTGTCCTCGTGAGTGGTTTGTTTTTAAATGTTATTTGTATTTCTTGTGGTGAACTGACGATATCAATGCCAGACTCACCCAGTACTTATGGCCCAAGGCGAAGCTCAGACTAGCTGTACCCTGAAACCCATAGACTGTGTTATTTACAATGCCTCCTTGTTAATGTAATCAGGCAGGATTTTAATTTCCCACCCACAATATACTTAGTTCTTGGCATTTCATAAAAGGCAAACCACAATGTAATATTTGTCATTGGGAAACACTGAGGAGAACTCCTTCCTGTGTGTTATGGTTGGCTAACAAATATCTCCCCAAAGCTAATTTACCACTGCTTTAGGCTTCTACCCAGCCCATGGCACCATTACAAGTCGGTGGCACCTTTAAGAGGTGGTGAGTTAGGTAACTGGAGGTGGGCTTCTCACTCTCCCACCCTCCCACCTCCTGTCTCCTCTCTTTCTCTCTTCTTCTTCTTCTTCTTCTTCCTCTTCTTCTTCTTCTTCTTCTTCTTCTTCTTCTTCTTCTTCTTCTTCTTCTTCTTCTTCTTCTTCTTCTCCTTCTCCTTCTCCCTCTCCCTCTCCTTCTCCCTCTCCCTCTCCCTCCCTCCAAATGCCATGAGACAAGCAGGGTTCCTTTACCACATGCTCCTGTCATTCTGGCCGAGCCCACCTGGCCACGGTCCCCAAAGCAATGGAAGCCAATTGTACTGAAACACTGGAAACTATGAGACAAAATAAACTTGTCCATGCATAGGTGTGGGTCCATGGATTCCTTGGGGGGGGTCGCTGCACATCAACACCCCTGTTTATCCATAGAGCGGGGTGGACAGAGTCTTGGGCAGCTGTGAGTACACAAGAGGAAGAACTCTCAGGAAACAGTTGCAGTGAACAGCTCCTTTATTAGGTTGGGGGTGCTTTTATACAGGAGGGAGAAGGAGGACAGGAGGACAAGCAGCAAGGGGATTGGTGGGAGCAGGGTGGCCTGTGGATGTTTCATGAAAGGATTGGCAGGGGCCAGTAACCTGTCTATGTCTGGTTTGCATAGACAAGTTGGGGGGGACTTTCTCAGTCCTGAGTGGCAGGAGTTCCATGACTTTAGGCATGTAACAGATGGTGGTGGGTGTAGAGGAGCTGTGACTTTTACCTGGGCTTGTTATTACCTTATAGCTGAGTTACGTGAACTCCAGTAAACTCAGGCCTTGAAATGCCTGGACTTATCAGGGCTTGCTGGGGCCTGCTAGGTGGCTGAGGTTGGGGAGGGAAGGAGTCAGCTCAACTGCCAGTCTCAGGATGAGATTATATAAGTTCCAGGCCAGCCTCAACTTCCCTTTCACCCTGTGTCCTCCATGCCTCTCAGCGGGGTCCCACAAATATGGTGACACATACCAGTAATCCCAGCACCTGGGAGGCTGAGTCAGGAGGATCAGAAGTTTGAATTCAAAGCCAACCTAGGTTATATAGTGGGATTCTGACTCAAATAAAACAAGCCGAACTTGGGGGTGCACACCTTTCATCCTAGCACTCGGGAGGCAGAGGTAAGAGGATTGCTGTAAGTTCAAGGCTACCCTGAGACTACATACTGAATTCCAGATTAGCCTGTGTTAGAGTGAGACCCTACCTCAGAAAACAATAATAATAATAATAATAATAATAATAATAATAATAACAATAATAAAATAAAGTGATTTCCCCTCCTTTCAGTTATTTCATGTAGCTCTTCCATCAGAGCAAAAGAATGCTTTTCTGTGTTTTCTGTGCCTGGTGATCATCATAGCTCATCAGCCCTTTCTATCGCTGGGTTCATGTAGCTACTTCCCTGATTCCTACCACATGCTGGCCTTCATTCTCACAGATACGAGTGATGAGGAACTGTACCCTCAGATATGACAGTGTCCACCTGCACGGTGAGAGTGATATCAGCCAGGAGAGGAGTGCAGCTCAGTGGTGGAGCACTTGCTTAGCACATGTGAGTCCCTGGGCTTGCAGAATTGAAGCCAAAGACCTGTGGGGTTTCTGGAGGTGTCATAGGAACACCATGAAGTTATACTTTAACATCTACACATGAGAAGATTACAGATAAACATGTCTTTAGTGTGGGGATGTATCCAGGACAGGCTTCACTTGCATGAGGTTCTAATTTTAACCCATAACATTGAAAAACAAAACAAAGACACATCTTTAAGCTAATCTCAGACACAACAGTCTATATTTATAAGAAAATTTCGAGTTATTATTTGCATTTAATGTTAATCTTTATTTTTAAAAACAATACTATATTATATAAACTAGAAGACAATAATGATTTCCATATGGCCAATCCTGACATTTTGGATAATTATTCTTTTTCAATATTTATATTTTTAGAAGGGTGTACAACTCTATGCCTTGGGGTTTTCCTTCAATATAAATTGTTTCCCACATCTGCGGTCATGAGTAGGCTGACCACACCTCCTACTGGGAGAGAACAGTGAACCAAGAAATGAGCACTTGTGTAATGGAGGAGCCTGGGCCTGGGGGAGACAATCAACAGCTTTCAAATTCAGCCAATTTTCCACTTAGTGAGGGGGAACCCCTTGTCTGGAACTTGGGATTCAGGGTGATAGTCACTGGATCCTGTACTCTTGGGCTCCCAAGACAAGTTGCACTATGGGAGTGATTGACGGGGAGGCTACTAAAAATAGAATCTAGGTAATCCAGAATTGTGTATATTTGTTAACCTTCACTGATCTCACTCTCCGATGGAGATTGTGTTTGTATTTTTCAGGATGCAGCGAGAGAGCTGGGGCCCATCTAACCCTACCAACCGTCCGTAGGCTGATACCTGAGATTCTGGCAAGAGAGGAGCCACCATAGTCATACCGTGGAGGATCCATATGGAACCCCACAGAGAATGTTGGGATGAACAAGGGACCCACAACCACAGCCATTAAATCAACACAGGATAAGCCAGTGAGACAGAAACCAACAATTTTTGACACAAAGACCCCTAAACTCACAACCTTAAAGCAGACTTAATACTCATCCACCATGACTCAGGGAACTATGCGGAAAAGGGGGCGGAAAGATTGTGAGAGCCGTGGTGGGGGAGACTATCCAGAGGCATGGCCAGGAGAATCTGGCTGAATACTAGGCTATCCATGGTCCCCTGTCACATGGACTGATCCAGACGACCCATGGAGGAGGTTATCCAGCAGAGTGGGGAGGGGAGGGCAGCGGGGAATTGGGGATAACAACTCATTGTTTGTCTACTAAATGTTGTAACTCATTATGGACAATAAAAAAATAATAAAAAATAAAAAAATAAAAGCTGAAAAAAATATATATATATAAATTGTTTCCATGTTCTTTGAAATGTTAATATTTGTAATTATAGCAAGTGTCCTGTTTCTTGCACAGGCCCTAATTCACGGCTCAAATGGTCCTGGCTGCTCTTTTCCAGTTGGTTCCTGAGGCAGTTAGAATGTTTGCCTCATACACTCAGTCATTCTTGATTAAACTTCTGACTTCAGCCCCTAGAAGACAGGTTCCTGCTAGAGGGGGTGTATCACTGGGTGTGGTTCTGAGTCCAGCCCTGGTAGGTGTGTTCAGAGCAGTTGGAGCTCTGGTAGTTCCTGCTTGCTGCTTTGGGTGTTTGCTGGCTGTTTTGTTGTTTCTCTCTGCTTGGATCTATGAAAGGGCGTCGGCTTCTTCCACTCTTGATGGAACTTCCCCTGGATTTGTAAACCTGAAATAAACCCCTTCCTCCCCTACACTGTCTGGCTGGCTGTTCATTCCAACAACAATGAAATGACTCCAACAGCTACCGTGACACCTGCACTCACATATGAATACACACACACACACACAGATCCAAGACAAGCCAAAGGAAGCCACTACCAGAAGACCAGTCACTTTTCCAGAAAGGGTAGTGGGGATCTGGCAAGAACAAGAGGGAGACTTCTTGAGTATACTAATGTCCAATCTCTCTCTTAATCTGAGTGGTGGTTTCATGAGCTAGATCCTGTGACAGTCAGGTGTGTATAGGGACCGCTCCTCCCCTTCCAGCCCCTCCCTTTGAATGGGAGGTGTCTAGTTAGAGCTACAACCTAGGTGCCAAAACTGATTGGTCAGATATGAACCAATCAGCTGTCCCTCTGACTCACCTGGGGAGGACTTAAAACTAGCTTCCCTAGAGGACTCGGGCCCCTCTTGTCCCACATGGCAATGGAGAATGCTGACCCAGGCCTCAGTGAGGTAAGGCCTGTACCCCTACCCCGCTGGGGTAGGGGGCAGGCTCCAGACCTTTCTCTCACGAACCTCTCTTTTTCACAAAGGGAGCTTTTCTGTTATCTTTTCTTGGACTGCTTATCTAACTAAATAGTAAAAGCTCTGTGAACTTTCTGACACGTGGTTTTCCCCACACTGGTGGCG
>PVHP010000329.1:0-162203 GCA_004024765.1 Zapus hudsonius | reverse complement strand
CTCTCTCTCTCTCTCTCTCTCTCTCTCTCTCTCTCTCTCTCTCTCTCTCTCTGTATCTCTGCTTGAAAAGGAATAAATAAAATTTTTTTTAAAATTTATTATCCTACTCAACAGCCTGGCCATTCACATTGTCTTCTTTTGTAGTAATGTTTATTAAAGCTTGAGTCCTCATTCTAATCTAGTTACCCTTTGTCATGGTTTGATACAGGTGTCCCCCACAAACAATTGAATGTGTTCTGATAGATTGATCCTTAGCTGATGGCAATTCGGGAATTAGAACCTCACTAGAGCTGTGTTGTTGGGGCAGGCTTTTGGGGGTTATAAGCCAGCTTCCCCTTGCTAGTATTTGGCATACCTTCCTGCCTCTGTTTGCAGTGCTGTGGCAGAGGTGATGTCCAGCCCTCTGCTCATGCCATCATTTCCCCTGCCTGGATGGAGTCTCCCCTGGAGTCCGTAAGCCAAATAAACCCATTCTTCTACAAGCCACTTTTTTTTTTTTGGGTTCTTTCTGGGCAGCAACTAGAAAGCTGACTGCAACACCCTTGAACTCTTCTTTGTTAGTAGTTCTGGAAGTTTCCTGCACATTTGAATCATATCAAGATGCCCAAGCCTATACCAATTTAATTAAAAAGTCTCTGGACAGAGAAGTCAGACACCAGCACTATTTGTAACTCCTAAGGCTATTTCAAAATTGGGAATTGGCCACCTTTACCCATGTCTCTAGAGCTTAAAAGCATACGCATACTTCCTTGGACTCTTGTTCTAGGTCTGAAAGCCAATATCTTGACATGTAGGCTTGGGATGTAGCTTAGGAATCTGTGTTGCTAACAAGATCATAGGAGGTGTTGTGGTAGGTGGAGGGATCCTACTTTGGGTACTAAAGTTATGAGTTTTTATGTTTATTTTATATCTTGATTCTTCTCCAAACCCTCAGAATTTTCCCCATCTATCCAACCAAAAAATATGAATCAAAAAATATGAGTTAAGAGATATAAAACTCATGATAAATAATAAGTGTTTGGTTTGGGGGTGTTGTTACTGATTTAAAGAAGTTTAAAACTGGAACATTGTGAAATGGAGGCTCTATTTGGATGATATATTCAGCTGATTTCAGGAGCATGCATTGAATGTCCAGAAAAAAAGTCATTTAGAAGTTAAATATGAATGAGACTTAACAAAGATGATGTGCTTGCCAGGTGTGGTGGTCCATGCTTATAATCCTAGCACTGGAGAGGCTGAGGCAGGAGGATAGTAATGAGTTTGAATTTAGCCTGGGCTACATAGCAAGGGCTTGTCTCAACAGTAGATGTGTAGGGAGGTATATAGATATAGAGATAAAATGCTCACTGAGGAATCATGTTCTGGAAGTCAATATTTATAAGTTAGGATAATTGAGAAAAATAAAGAAATGATAAAATACTGGTCAGGAGAATTTTCAACTGATGAAATTGTCCTAGTATAGTAAAGTACTCAGAGTTTGGATGGAAAGCCTTCTGAGATTTTTTTGTCATAGTTTTTCAGTGGTAGCGATTGAAATTAGGCCTTTCAGCATTCCAGGAAGAACTTTACTACTGAGCTCTATCTCCAGCCTTTTTCCTTTAATATGGGGTCACCCGAAGGTGCCCAGGCAGGCTTTGAACTTGCTATCTTCCTGCCTCCATGTTCCAAGTAGCTGAGATTACAGGCTATGCCACCAGGTCTACCATCCTCTTAAATTTTTAATTTGATACATTAAATATATTTAGTATTAGTGTCCTTTCTGTTGATAGAACAAAATACTTAATATTATTTATGAAGAAAGGAGACTTATCTTGGCTCTGGTTTCAGAAGCTGGGTATAGGAACATTGTGCCAGCCAGCATCTGGCCAGTTTCTGGTGAGAGCAGCATGACAGAAGGCAAGCTGGCTTTTGCAGAAGGATCACATGGCGAGGGAGGAAACAAGACTACACTTAGGCAACACAGCTAATTTTGTAAAAAAAAAAACTCACTCTTGTGGTGACAAATCCAGTACTTCTGAGAGAGAAAATTTACTCCAGTAGAGAGTCATTCATTAATCAGAAGAGCTTCTACCACAACCCAACCACCTGCTATTAGGCCTTACCTTTCAATACTGAGAAATTAAGCGTCAACATGAGTTTTGGTGGGGACAAACCACATTCAAATGATCTCATATTGCCACATTGAAATAAATATTCCCTCAATCTGTTTAAATAGACTTCTATGGGCGGGAGAGATGGCTTAGCGATTAAAGGTGCTTGCTTGCTGTCGTAGTCAGCCACACACCACTGGGATGAATCTCCAAACCAGGCACAGTTATGGGAAGAAAGGATTTATTGAAGCTACAGATCCAGGGGAAGTTCCATAATGGTGAAAGAGGCTGGCCCCTTTCACAGGTCCAAGCAGAAAAAGAGAGAGAAACCATCACCAACACCACACACACACAGAACAGCAAACAGGCAGGGGAAAAGAGAGATTTTTCTCGCCCTTTATATAACCTTAGGGTGGGGTGTTGCAAACCCTTTCCCAGACTTGTTGGCTTCCTGGGTCTCTGGAATTTCCTTCCTGCACTGCCCTCCCAGGAAGGGATGTTCATTTCTAGATCTCCTGAGCTTTCTTACATCCTGTTCCCTACTAAGAGGGCTGTCTTCCTTTGAACAACATCAGAGAGCCACACAAGATTGTTAAAAAGGTCAAGCTGACAACAAAATTAACCATCACACTTGCCAAGCCTGAAAGCCAACAACCTGGATTTGATTTCCCAGCACCCATATAAAGCCAGAGGTACAAAGCTGTGAATGTGTCTAGAGTTCATTACAGTGGCAGGAGGCCATGGCACACCCATACTCAATCTCTTTCTGTCTTACCCCATCTCTTTCCCAAATAAATACAATAAAATAAATATTTGAATGGATTTTTACTTGCTTGGATAATTAGAAACTAAGCAAGTTTGACTTCCATTAAATATTGCTGGTGTTTAAATAACTCATTTAATTTTCTTCTACATGTGCACTTTAACTTTGTGGGCTCAATTTAGCAATCTAGAAACACTGATAAGACTGCACAGCTATAAATTCTGGGAAGTACACTCAGTTTAAGTTAGCACTTGTGTGACTCTGTCACCAACTTTTAGCCTTCCTGTTTGAAGTGTGTTCTGATAATTACCATCATAAATTATATAGTGTGGAGCTATAGAATTCTAGGACAGTGAGTTATTGTATCATTGTGTCAAAATATCAGGAAATGCTACATGCATTGCTTTTGGTGTTTATGTTGCCTTTTGGCATGCTTCTAAGAGCTCTGTTATGAAAATATCTTTCAAAAAATAAAAATAAAGCCCTCAAGCTTGTATGGACCATTGTCTTCGCATCCTATGATTCTACAAAATTCTCATGCCCATTTCACCATCTCATAATTCTTTTTAAAATATTTTATTTATTCATTTTCAAGCAGAGAGAGAGAGAGATAGAGAGAGAGATAGAGAGAGAGAGAGAACCAGGGCCACCACCTTGTGGGTCTGACTTATGTGGGTACTGGGGAATTGAACCCGGGGCCTTAGGCACTAGAGGCAAGTGCCTTAACCGCTGAGCAATCTCTCCAGCCCATCATAATTCTTTTTTGTGCATTTTTTATATTTTATTTATTTATTTGCAAGGAAGTAGAGGGAGAGAGAGAATATGCATACAGCAGGGTATGCAGCCACTACAAATGAACTCCAGATGCTTGTGCCACTTTGTGCATCTGGCTTACGTGGGTAATGGGGAATTGAACCCAGGTCATTAGGCTTTTCAGGCAAGTGCCTTAACCATTGAGCAGTCCAGCACCCACCATACCATGATTCTTTCACATCAGGGTATATACTCATAAATTCTGCTCTAGAGTCATGCATCTAATAGTAAAGTTGGGAGGAGTAAAAACACGTTTTTATTTGCTCCAGTTTTTAAACCCCACTTTCTACTCCAGCCCAAAATATCCATTTAAATTTATAAATAACATCTATGAAAATTGCTTCCACTAAGAAATGGTTTCAGGTAATTAAATACCCAGTGTAATTAAAGTAAGGTCTATAATTAGTGATTTATAGTAATTAAATGAACTTTCCTTCTACTTGAACACATAATTTTAAGAGTTGATTATCTAAATGAAATTTTTCTGGTGTGTTTGTGTTTTTGTATGTGTGTGCATGTGTGTTTTGTGGGTATGTGTGTGCATGTGTGTTTTGTGGGTATGTGTGTGTGCATGTTTGTATATTTGTGAATGTGTATGTGTGTATTCAAGTGTGCATGCCTATGTGTATATGTGGAGGCCAAAGGACAAACTATGTGTCATTTGTCATTCCTCAGGTGCTAGCCTCTCTCACTGGCCTGGACCTCACCAAGTAAGACAGATCACCTGGCCAGGAAGCCCTAGGGGCCCACCTGTCCCAGTCTCTCCAGTGCTGGGATCACAAGTGCACACCATCATGCTCAAGCCATGGAACTCAGGTCTTTGTGTTTGTTAGGGAAGGACTTTATCCACTGAGTTCTCTCCTAAGTCCTAAAAAGAATAATCAACAATAATTCCTCCCCATTGAAAAATCAGTTTGAGATGAGGGTGAGCATGGGCTACTTAAATTGTACCGTACATCTGGTATCTCTGTTATTGATGACAAGTGACATTAGAATCCACCAATTAAAGAGATCATAATATTAACTCCATGGGAACTTTTAAATCCAGAGCCCTCTACAAGCTCAGGAAATAAGTAAGTGCATGTTTGCCATAGTCTCCTTCTATAGTTAGGCCAGATTGCTTGAGTTATGGATACATTACGTCCAGCATCCTTTCATGCAGCTTTTCTTTCTTTTCCCAACCCAGTTTTGTGTCCACACAACCCACAGGAATAACACAGCAAACCTCCAGACACACAGTGAATACAGTCCCTGTTTTGTTGCCGTCTTCTTGTTAAATAATAAACTGGAGAAATGATTGCAATAGGCCGGTGCAGTACTGCGGCAGCAGATGCATTGTCACAAGGAACAAAGACCAGGTAGCACGTTGAGACACAGAGGATGGGGTAATGGAGAGCTGAGACCAGGGCAAGGGACGCACACTGGGGGAAACACAAAACGAGAAAGCCAAAGCAGACGGAGTGAAGGAGCATGGTGACAAGGGCTTCAGAGACTAGGCAAAGTCCTCCACTCCAGCAGCTCTCCCAAGTGGAAGGAGAAGATGCCAATAGCCAGCAGGTGCTCACACACAGTAGCAACGATGGCATTTGCTCGTTCACTCATCACATTGTGGGAGAAGTTCAACCACAATCCACTTCTAGACTCTCGCTTCTGTTACCATGGACCAAAGCGATGAGATTCTCTGATGTGTTGCAACAAAGATAGAACGGCCCAGATTCTCTGGCATTATATACTCAGAGCATGAAAACAGGCAGAGACACCTGGATGAGTAATACTGCTTTCATGAGAAGGAATGGCACAAGGTTTAATGTTGACTCTGGCTGAAATGGGGTCCCCCCCACCCCCGGTCTGTGTGCAATGTAAAGTACCACACACACTACCACCAGATCGTTCACAAACACCACGGGAGAAAGACAGTCCCAGAACTGACTTGCAAAACCTTCCTTTGACTGAAAAGTAGGGATCGATCACTGAGGGAATTTGGGACTCAAGATCGAAGTCAATTGTATAATTTTTAGCCACACATCATGTTTCACACTAGTAATTCCAGCACACGGGAGGCTAAAGGCAGAAGATTGCCACCAGTTCAAGGCCAGCCTGGGCTACATAGCAGTCTTTCTTGCCACGTATATAATTCTAAAAAATGTATACATATTATTTTTACATATATAAGTTGATGACATAGTAAAGGTTGGCTTGAATCAAAATGTTGAAGGAAACACCCAGGAACAAGAAAATACAGAATATAGTGCCATGACTTAATAATAATGATATTAGTATCATTTTTCCATAAATTCAGTTTCCTTACTTTTGAAAGAACAACTTATTTTAGGTGTGGATTTTCATATTTAAGTCTGATGATTATCACAGACTTTTCAAAAACCCATCATCTATTACTGTAGCTTTTAATTTAGTTTTGCAATGCTCAGGTGGTGATAAGAATAAAATGGTGAGTCAATTACTTTTCAAGTGAAGTACCTTGATCATCATATTCATTTTCTCCTGACAGGTAATTATTGTTGCCTTAAATTTAATTTTAGCTCTTCACATGCTGCCAGAATTTTCATGGTTAAACTGTTCTACCTTAACTTATCACTCATCCTTCATGGAAAATGAATGAACTGTACTTATAATAACACAAAATGATATGCAATAGACTGTGGAGAACTTTAAATTTGATTTTCTTTCTAGAGATATTTTATTGAAACATCTGTCTTTGGTGGCACAAAACCATGTCCCTTGGTCGAGTTCATGGGCTGGGTTAAGGGCTGGACTGAGCTGGCTGTGTGCATGCTTTTTTATTCAGTCCACAACTGCAAAATTAGGCGGTCAAAGCCAGAGGCCATAGTAAAGAAAAGAGAAAATAAATGTTTAGGTCTGGAAATCTACAAAGGAAGGAAGGGCCAAGTGATACTCTTTAAGGAAGGACTATGGCTGATGAACACTGTCTGATCAAGTTTGACATAACGTGTAAGTGAACAGACAGTACAAGACAGAGACGCTAGACTTGCTTTAGCCTCACACCAATGTGTGCACACTCCTAGAAGTCCAAAAACCTACACTCTTCACGCCCAGTGCTGGGAGATATAAAGCCACCTCTTAGAGAAAAGGGACAGAGATGATCAATTTAATTGGATGCAATGAACCCACTTTTCCCAGCAAAGGGTTGTTCCTCACAAACCAAGAAACGACTTTTGAAGGGAAAGCTTCTCCCACACAGGACACTGGCGGGTGTGAATTCAGAGCTCCAGGAAAAGGGACTTTGGGAGGACTGCCCTCCTATGTAGTGTTTTAAATTGTGTTTGCTGAGTAAAGCACCTAAGGTAACAGGAGACAGTGTTTCAGGTTTGAGGATCAAACAACCTCAAAATCTTCAGACATTCTAATAAAGCAAGTGACCTTTAGAAAGGACAGTGGAATAGTGTGGGTTCATAATATTGATCACAACTACATTTGTGCCCCCAGAGAAGGAAGCTTTCACTTATGAAGGACAGGTAATGGGGTATGCGCTAAAGAAAATCAATTTGCTGGGAGAAATCTGTAATCACAGCCATTTACGTCTTTATTCTGAGTCATATCACATTGCCTCTGTCCAAGCCTTGAAAACACACACACACGCACACACACACACACACACACACACACACCACAGCTCTTTTACCTGAGATAACTACTTAAAGTTGACTTCGCCAACTGTAAAATGAGAGCAATTGTATCCACCATGAAATCTTATGTAAATATGACAAGGATGGTCTTGGGATATACTTAGCACAGTGTCTGATAGCAGGTGGTAAAGGCCAAGGAGAGATTGTAGTTATTGATGCAAATTATTACTATGATTTGATTCCATAGATGCCCCAGGTATGTAAATACTTGGTGATGGCATGGTTTACAGTATATAGTTTAACTCAAATTTGAAAGTGAATTAAGTTAAGCCAATTGATGTACTCAAATCATTGAAGGCCAACATGCTAAAAGAACCCTGAACTCTTTGTTTTATTTTCCATGATCTTTGTTCAAATGTCAAATATATACTTTTATAATTCGATAAATGAATACTTCATATTTTTCAAAATTTTCCCATGAAAAATAATAAGGCCTATGGAGAAAACAGCATTAAGAGGAGAGATTAAATAAAACCATGTACTTTTGGAAATCAACACTCTAACACAATCAATTAGGGTCCAAATAAGGAATCCATAGGCATTTGCTATAGAATTTCAGTCATGCCCACCGTCATGGCCTTCTAGGAAACTCATACTTCCTTCCTCTTTTCAAATGAGTATCCTTGAAATGGCCATTTATCAGCTTCTAAGAAATTCAAAATACAGCCCAAGGATGCCCTCCTCGATCAGTGTCCTTTTCATTTGAGGATCAAGCTTCTTTATCTTAGGTTGAAACTCCCCAGAGACCTTGATAATAAACAGAAATTATAGCAAGCAGTTCCTAGGGCTATCAAACATACAGCTACATTTTGCATAAAGGAAAACCATTTCTATAGGGCAGATCCAGCTTGTATCTTAAAATCATAATGTAAAACTGTAAGACTTTTTGAGAAATATCGTCTCTTACAGCTTTAAAACATCACGCACCACAACCGGCATAAAGTATCTAATAATAGCTTTCTCCAGCAGGGCTGGGGATTGAACCAGGAGCCTTGTACATGCAAGGCTGGCATTCTACCACTGAGCCACACTCTTAGCCACATTTCTTAAAATAGCCTGAGCTATATTATTGAACTTCTTACTGGAATGATATTTGATTCTTGTATCTAGGATATATTTATGTAATGTTTATAATGATATATTAACAAATAAAGTAATCTTGTTAAGGCCAAAAAAAAATCACGCTTGGAGAAATTGTGTGCAAACTTCCCCAGCTTCCTCTGATCTTGTTCTCCTATCTGCCAGTCAAGTAGGAGGTAATTAGTATTAAAAGAAGCACATGTTGTGAGAGAATAGTTTGTGTGTTTGCACCATCATTATGACAACCACACATAGAATCATGAATACTCATTGCTAAGTCGGGTTGCCTGTGCAAAAAGCTATTTTAATCAATGATAAGAAATCTTCTAAAGAGAAAATTGCCTTGAAGTTAGATTCCCAGTCAGTGAAACTCAGCTGTAAGAATGCAAACAAGGATTCTACTAAGACGACAACTGTGTATCTGGAAGGCTTTGGAGAGAAAGTCAACTCAAGTGGGTTTAACCGGGTCAACCTTCCCTGTGGGGCTTCCCTGTGATTTCATAGAGAACTGTATTTTGAGGTTAAAGTCTGCTGGCTCCTTCCCATGACTTACACAAACCAGGCGCTTTGCTCCAAAGGAAGGAAAGAGTGATGACATTTTTCAAACTCTGACTCAGCCCAGAGGCAAGTGCAGCAGAATGTTGGCCAACACCGGACCATTTCCACCTCTCTCCCTCTTACTTGGCAGCCTGAGTAACTCTGGATCTGCTTTCCCTGTCCTTGAACCCCAGCCCTCACTAACTGCCTTCTTTGTTTTGTAGATAAGAGATCAAAGAGATGTAGGGAAGGAAAATCTTAGTCCTCTGATAAGATGCATAAGAACACACATATACACATGCACACATAAGTGTATGTGGGTGTGTTTTTCTTCTCAAGGATAAACAATATTTCCCAGGTGGTTTACATTACCCATCTGCTTTTCTTCAAATCTCCTCCTGGAGTGGGACTTAGAAAATAAGACAGCTAAAGAGAGAGAGAGAGAGAGAGAGAGAGAGAGAGAGAGAGAGAGAGAGAGAGAGAGAGAGAGAGAGAGAAGACAGTTAAATCATTTTCTAGTCACTGGCTTTGATGGACAGTAAAGCTAGGGGTGAGGGTCCAGGGAGATGAGTCAGCATGAGGACCTGAGTTCAGATCCCAGCCTGGCATCAACCTTGACCTCCAGGAACTTGAAGAAGCCAGCTTGCTCTTTGTCCTAACTGCTCACAGCACCTAGGCTGCTGGTCCTGCCTCCTTCTGTTCCGGCCTTGGGCTCTGTCCTGATGCTTAGCTTCTGAATGTAGGTCTGTGAGGGGCCCCCCACCAGCTTTGCAAGCCCCATCTCCCTCTCCCTCACTTCTCAGTCCTTCTCAATGACACGATAGACAAGTGGAGACTGCTGGCTTTCTCACCTGCATACTCACACTTCACTGTTTCACTCTGCTCGTTCTCCATCCACTATGCCCTCTTGGCCTTTATGGACTCTGATCATCCTTCCTCCCTCCTCCTCCTCTTCATCATCCTGATGCCTTAATTGGCTGCTTTCCTCGGAGCCTCGTCTTTATAAATCTTTTGCTCAAGTAGTCTTTTCATTGATTCCTAAATGAAGACAGTAACAAGATCATAATTCTGCCTAAAATTATATAACTCTTCCACATACAACCACAGACACGTAATCTCCCCCAACATAAGGCAAGGTCCCTGAACTGTGAGTTTTGTAAACCGAAACAAGTTACATGCTTTTAACATATAATGGCACAGAGCAAACATTTCCAAATGCTATGAGACATAACAAGGGAAGACTGGGCCAATGCAAACTCAACAAACATCAGCAAACATTCACATCTGCAGTTTAAGTCCCATACCACAACCAGTGACTGACAGTCTCTGGATTTTCTGATTCTGTCCCTCCAGCTTGGCTGAGTACCTGGGGAAACTTCCATCCCAAGCCAACAGCACTCCATGGTAGCTCTTGCAAAGTCCTGATATGTTCAAAACATCTTTGGGTCTCCATTGCAAACCACGGTCCATCTTCCAATGGCTTCAGTTGCCAGTCAGGGGCTTCATGCCCTGTTCCAAATACCGCATCTCAGCAGTGGCTCCTGGAACCGTGTGTACTTCATGACCCACTCCAAGCATGCATTTCTCATGCTTCCAAAAGCAATACCAGGTATGCAAGACACAGCCATGTTGTTAATTCAGGGACAAAATAGACGTGACTTTGAAGAGCAGATTCCTTTCTTTCAGTGATTTTCTTTCCAAAGAGTTTGCACAATCCATCTTTCTGTCCTTCCTGGGTGGAAACATCTCAGGCATCTCTCCATTGTTTCAATATAAAGCAGTTGGGCTATAATCAAAAGTCAGTCTCTGCCAGTAAGTTAAACTTGCTTTGAGGTTTTTCTAACTTCAAATCTTAAATTCTCAGTCCCATATCCATAGCCAAGCAAACAGTCCATTACTTAAATTGAACCTTGGTCAAACTCTCTGGGTATGGGCAGTAGGACACATCCACCCCTTGGCCCAGGCACACACTTCTATTAAGGTTTTCTGCAGTCTCTCCTTCCCCTTAGAAAGTTCAAAAGCCAAGCCTCCAAATGCAATTCTCTCTGCTCTGAGCATTTCCAAATTCTCACCAGAATAGGCTATAAAACATGGCTTACCGCTCTGGAAGGCATCTTCAGGTGCAAGTACTAAGTCCATGTCTCCATTCCTCTGGCACACAAGTTTCAGAAGACCAAAATCCACATGGTCAGATTCATCTCAGCGAATTACCCCACTCCTGATACCAAATCTGTCACAGTCAGCCACACACCGCTGGGATGAATCTTCAAACCAGGCACAATTTGGGGGAGGAAAGTATTTATTTAAGCTACAGATCCAGGGGAAGTCCCATAAAAGTGAAAGGCTGGTCCTCTTTCACAGGTCTCAGCAGAGAGAGAGAGAAACCCATCACCAACACCACACACATAACAGCAAACAGGCAGGAGGGCCAAGGAGAGAATTTCTTCCCCTTTATATAGGCTTAGGCTGGGGTCTTGAAACCCTTCCCCTGACTTAATGGCTTCCTGAGTCTCTGGAATTTCCTTCCTGCACTGTAAACACAGGAAAGAATGTTTAGTTCTAGCTTCTTTGAGCTTCTTTACATCATGCCCCCTACTGAGAGGCTGCCTTCCTGTATACATCCTCAGAGATCCACCCAAGATTACTTGAAAGGTCAAGTTGACAACAAAACTTAACCATAACACCAGGTTATTTTAATCTTGACTAAAATATCCATATTTTGTTTCCAAGACTAGATGGCAGAGTCCTAGGGTCCAGGGTACAGAGTAAGGAAGAAAACAAGCAAGATCGGAAGAAAAATACAAAAGCTCATGACCAAAGGATAACACCAACATGACGTCTTTAAAAGTGTGCTCACAATGAATGCTCCGGAAACTGTGAACAGGAATTTGGGAATAAGAACAATGACAACACACCAGAGAGGCAAAGAAGCTGAACCATGGATCCTACAGACATATTTTTAGTATTAAGCTACACTGGAAGATGACTTTGCATCTGATTAGTTTGTTTGCAGTGAACATTGAGCTGTTGACAACTATAAATGCACTTTAACTTTACCACACTTAATAATTTCAAAGTAATAACTCGACACCATTTAATTTAGGGGCTATGAGAAAGAACTTTCTCAAAGTCTTAAATTTGGGTCACCACATTTGTCTTCAGCTATAATGCTACCTCAATTTTCAGTGCAGGACACTGCCTCCCACCTCATCACCATTACACCTGCTATTCATTCTGCCTTGCAAGAGCCCAGAGGATCAATAAATTAGATTAGTCATGTTCTGTAGGCAAACAGTAATATTTCATGCCCTAAATAGAAGAATAACAAGGAAATAAAAGTGATAAAATAAAAACTAACTCTGTGAACCATTAGGAACGTAGTCTCATTTTTAGGCTTCCTGTGTTGTTGGTTCATAGGTATACATGAATCAAACATCATCAGCCAGCGATAGGTTTCATGATGGCTAGCTCTGAGGCTTTTGTCTTCTAAACAAGCTGCTATTCTGCTTCAGCACTGAGTCAAGGGGACACTTCTGTTGGCCAGAGTGCTGCCCCAGGCTTCCAGACTGTTCTGGAATACATGACTGTCTGATCTAAAGGAGGGCATTGTCTATGAGTGGAGAGTTCCTTGATGCACCTTTCAAACCTGAGGTAACCATGACTGGGTGTCTGTGGAGAGTGCCCAGGACAGAGATGTACAGCTAGACTCTGCCTTAGCCTTTCACTGTTAAAACCTCAGAGTCATTTAACCTCACTGAGCCTCCATCTCCTTATTTTTAAGATGGGTTAATGGGACTGGGGAGATTGCTCAGTGGTTAAAGATGCTTGCTTGCAAAGCCTGACTGCCTAGGTTCAATTCCCTGGTACCCACATAAAGCCAGATGCACACAGTAGTATACGCATCTGAAGTTCATTTGCAGGGGCAGGAGCCCTGGTGTGCCCATATTTTCTTCCTCTCTCCCTCTCCTTCCTTCTGTCTGTCTGTCTGTCTGTCTCTCTCTCTCTCTTACTTACACATGCACACAGAGAGAGAGAAAGAAAGAGATAAAAGTATATTTAAAAAATAAATAAAGTAGACTAATGCCTCCCTTGATTTCTGTAGGAAGTCCTACTGAGGATCAATGAGGTGATTAAGTGAAAGGTCTGATTTACATGACTCATTTTGTTAGAAGTGTTCCTGTCATTAAAAGCTGTAGCTGGCTTCTGTGAATGACCTATTGACTCAGCTTCATCAAATCAGCAGTCAGATGAGCATGGAGTGTTCAGCAGGCTGAGGCCAGAGGGTAGCAAATGGAGGCCAGTCTGGGTTATTCACTGAGTTCAAGGCCAGCCTGGGCTACAAAGTGAGACCCTGTCTCAAAAATTACAATATGACTATAAAATAAATAAAGTCAAGAGGTATGTGTTAATATTTGACAGCAATTTTCAGGAATCCAAATTTAAATCCAGTTCAAGTTCTGTAAAAGAATGGTCAGCATTTTGCCTCACTGTGAAAAAAGCCCGTTTAGTTATTGGCATAAAATGGCAATCTATCTTGTGATTTAACATCAAATTGGATCAAAGGCGGTCTCGAAACACACATTATTCACCAGTGCGACAGCAGAGTACCAATCAGCACACTCGCCAGCTCACAGGCAAAAAGCTCCTTGAAATCCTCTCTCTCTCTCTTTCTCTCTCTCTCAAACTCTCTGTCTCTCTCTCAATCTCTCTCTGTCTCTGTCTCTATCTCTCAATCTATCTCTCTCTTTCTCTCTCTCTCTCTCTCTCTCTCTCTCACACACACACACACACACACACACACACACACACTTCCATGTGCACTGTACTTTCCCAGCTCTCTAGGTATTTCTTAATCCAGTCATCTGGACACGTAAACTTAGCCATTGCAGTTCACAGGCTTCCCAGTCAGACTCTCTGTCCACATGGTCTCCATGGTGGCCTCAGTGGCACCTCATCTACATTCCACCTCCAGCTCACACACACCTCTCAGCTCTTCACAGTGGGCTTTTAGCCTTTATCCTTCTCTGAAGCTAAGTGGTCCCTCCTAGTGGGAGTCACCCAACCCGAATCAGTTTCTCTCGGCCCTCTGACTGGTGCAGGGCTCAGTGTCACGGACTAGCGATCCTCACCTATTCCTTGATTTCTCCCCTCTTCCATGATTTGTCTAGTACATTCCCCTGTTCTCATCCTGTCATTTCTCCTTGCAGACTTCATTTGATGAAAAATAACCGTAAAATCTTGTACTGTACTTGAAGTATCACTTGTGCTTATTTGAATATATCTGTGCAACTTGTAGTAACCAGATACACACAAAGGTAGCTGACTTCTTTTCCTCTTTGCTGTACTGAGAACCATGTCATTTTCAATGTCCATTCATTCATTTTCTTTGAAGTGTTGAGAACATTGAGTGTTAGTTTTAGAGACCAAGGAAGCACATGGGTTTGGCTGGCATACACTACACTTGTTTCACTTCATATACTATGTTAATAGTGAAGCAATCTTATCTGGTAATTATCAAATCATCACTATGTGTTGATGTGAATGGAAATATTCGCTCTGTGTCTGAGTGTGTTTATTTGCAAAGTATCATATTAGATACTGGCAGGGAATAAAATAACTCCCTTCCTCCCTCTCTTTTCCTTCTCCTTCCCCCAGGTGGTATGAACCCAGGGCCTTGTGCATTCTATTACCAAGCTACATCCTCAATGTGGGTGTCTACCTTCTTAATTTGGACCTTATATATGTAATTTACTTTAAATTTATTTCCATTGACAACCATTACCTCACACCTAATCTGCTCTCACAGCTTACCCAATCAATAGCTTTCAAATGGATGTGTGACCCCAACTTACATATTGGTATATAATATATGACCCACAGGTAAAATAGAATACAGTCTTCCAAACCTTGTTGCTTTTAAGCAGGCTTTGCCAAGAATATAGCTTTCTCAAATGCATTGTATCTAGAATTGTAGAACATTGATGGTTGATTGTACCACATAAAACTATGTTTTCTGTATTCAGTCTACCATAAATGCATACTAACTGAAATTGGTTACGTATATTTATAAGTTTATTATTATTAATATTTTTGGTTTTTCAAGTTAGGGTCTTGGTCTAGCCTAGGCTGATCTGGAATTCACTCTGTAGTCTCAGGGTGGCCTCAAACTCATGGTGATCCTCCTATCTCTGTCTCCCGAGCAATGGGACTAAAGGCATGAGCCACCATGCCTGGCTTGTAAACTTATTTTGCTGAACACTTACAAGTGGTCACACTAGAGAATGAAATACCATAGAGTTATCAACTTAGAACACTACAAAGCACAATCATACTGTGTGCCTCATACCTCTGGCTTCAGGCTCTGATCTCTGCACGTTTTCCTTTGGTCATATGATCATATTTTCTGAATACTTTTTCCACCAAGGGTCAACATGACATGAATGAGCTCTGATAATTTGTAATCAAGTTATCCAACATCTCTCTAATTTTCACCTGTGACTTACCTAGAAGAATCAACTTTTAGGTAAATCCCTATGTCTTTTAATATTCATATTAATTTCAGTAATAAAAGCACACCTGTGTATGGGGGAAAAACTAATGAAAATACATCAGTGTCTGTAATGCATGGCATAATATTAATAGGTATCACCAACTTTTATTAGAGGTGTTTATAAAGCCAACCCAGTTTATATGCTCCACCTGCTCATTACTGTCTTGCTTCCTGGCTGGTGTTGCCTTAGGTACAACCGATGGCCTGCCTGAAGTTATAAAGCCCTAGCTTCTACCGCTGAAGCCGCCATGAACATAGGAGCAAACACAAGACCTCTTCTTATGAGGAGAGACCTTGCACCTGTGTACACTAGCCACCCTAGAGGCTCGGTAGGCTCCCAGAAGGACCTGCTAACTTAACCACTAAGGACTGGCAACTAATGTACTGTGGTGCCAACTGACTATTGGCAGATGAGAGACGAAAAAGAGCCAGAAGATGAGTAATTTCCCTCCCTTTACTTCCTAAGGTGATCGATTTCAACAGTACCTTCACGGGCATTTCTCACAGGACCAATAACATCAACATTGTCTCCCTCTTTCCTTGAAGTGTCCTCCCCTCCTTCGCTTTCTGAGATTACACCTTCTGCTTCAGTTACTATGATGTGCAACAAAGTAACCCAGAACTTAGTGCATTAAAACTATAATCATTGGGGGATGGAGAGATTGCTCAGTGATTAAGGCACTTGCCTCCAGTGCCTAAGGCCCAGGGTTCAATTCCCCAGTACCCACATAAGCCAGACCCACAAGGTGGTGGCCCTGGTGTGTGCATCCTCCCTCCCTCCCTCCCTCCCTCTCTCTCTCTCTCTCTCTCTCTCTCTCTCACCTCTCTAGCTCTCTGCTTGAAAATGAATAAATAAAATAGTTTTTAAAATAAAAACTATAATCATTTATTACTTGTTATAGTTTCTGCAGGTTAGGCATTTCCATGGGGACAGTGAGATGGCTTGTCTGCTTCTCAGCTGACAGCAGGGCTGCGATCACCTGAGCCTCACTCACTCTGGTGGTGGATGTTGGATGTCATTTGGAGGAACCTAGCTGGGAGTGTCTGTCAGAATACCAACATCGTACTTCTCCACGTTGACCTGAGCTTTACTCTTAACACTGACCCTGAGTTCCAAGGATCAAGAGAGACTGAGACACGGAGAGACAGATAAAAAGAGAGGACCAAGAAGAAGTAGTAGTTCTGATCTGGTCTAAGATGGCTTACTAACCACATCTATTGGTCATGGGATTTTTTTAAATTATGCTTTGTATAAATTTTGATTTACCTGGTGTCCACACTCCCTGTGACAGGTTTCAGCCACCTACCGGAAGTCACCAATTCCAAGGCCAAGAAGAGCTGTATGGAATCAGTTCTCACTGAAGTCTGAGCTGGCACTCCACTAGCCCAGAAACCTCATCTAGCTCTGAAGTGTCATGCCCCAGCCGCTGCTAACTGCACCTAGGTTCAAGAAAGCCCAGACCTCACTGACAAAAGCCTGCAGATGGGATAGGCTACGGTTCAGGGAGGCCTTCTTTGGAGAACACCTTCGAACACCTTCGGCCACATGCTTACTAAATCATTAACACCTTAACTTTTCCTCAGACTCTCAGGTGGGGTGGGGGACTTACACTAATGCATCACAGGCATTTCAGTTCTCACAATAGTTCTGTTGAGTTTTCACTGCTTGTTTTGTTCATTTGACAGGTGGGGAACTTGAAACTTAGAGAAATCAGCTTGCTCGACGTCACCCAGACATGAAGGAACTGAACTGGGATATGAAGAGACAGTCTCATTTAAGATCTGGACTTCTTCCACTAAGGCAAGAGTTGCCATTTACATCTATCTCAATATTCCTTGGATTCCATGTTAACACATGTGTTTCTAGATGCCATGATCTGTTTCAGAGGAACTGAGGATTTACATGTAACAGAGGCTCTGGGGCTACTGATGCCTTGGGGCTGGAGGCCCGTAGTAGAAGCCACACCCCTAGAACATACTTCTAAAGCAGGTATTCAAACATCCAAGTCATATTTAGCCATGAATCATGACTTCTGATCCTTGAGCCCTCAGCATCAGACATCTGAAATCCAAGCCCACCTATAAATCTGCTTACTTTGGAACTAGCCTTCTTAAGCACAGGAATTGCTTCCAGGGTTGTGTGCTTTGGGTGCCAGGCTACATGACCCTCTGCAGTTCCACTCACTGCCACTAGATGAGGCTCCTGCAGCTGCTGCTTCTTTCCCCAGGAGAGTTTGATGTTTTCTACTACATGACATTGATGAGAAGGTAACCTTCACACTCGGAACTTGTCAAAATAGCTTTGTTCTGGGAGTAAGGTGACTAGACTTATCTTGTTTATTTAAATGCAATTAAGAAATCTGGGTGAAAATGGACATTTAGTCTTAGGCGATAATCTATGATACCTATTCATTTTAAAACACAACATGAATTAAACCTATAAAGACAGGACCGTAGCAAAAAGTGAATGTAAAGAGATGAGCTAGGAGAGGGGGTTGGGAAAGACAAAAGGACACGTGTGATGCAAGGAGAGGGGAGTTGTAGGGAGGAGGATGAAGGGGTGATGGGAATAAAATATTTGTAGTTGAAAATGTCAGAATCAATGAAATTCTGAATAGCTGTAGGCACCTTTAAAAATGTTGAATCCTTTAAAAATAAAAACATGCACCCACTTTCATCTGCCTGCACTGCACTGACTGGTTTTATACAAAGTGTTAGCTTCAAAGACAGAGATGTAAACAAAAGGCCATCATGGGAAAAAGAAGCCTTCTATCTCCTCCTAGATAAAAGCTGGGAATTAGCTTGCTCAACATGTTTCACAAGTATAACCTTGAGCCCACCCACGTGTATTTAGTTTACAGTTGTTAAAGGATAGCAGTAGACCCAGATGTGTGTGTGTGTGTGTGTGTGTGTGTGTGTGTGTGTGTGTGTGTGTGTGTGTGTTACAGTGGATTAAACCCAGGACCTCACACATAGTCAGCCAGTGCTCCAACACTGAACTATATCCTCAGCCCTAGATCTAGAATTTCTTAGAAGAGAGCAGTAGGAACAACAACCTGGCTGCTAGAAGTTATCCAAGCAGGGAGGTGTTTTGCAGCTGGATCTACACATCAACAACACTGTCTGATGCTGGAGAATTAGATACACAGATGGAGTGTTGGTTAAGAGGACAGAATAAAGTGTGGGGAAAGTTCTCAATAATCCAAACATACCCTTGGAAGACTGTTGCAAAGTGATGAGGTTTTAGTGGTTTGCAGAAGTGGTGATGGGTACCCAGAAAAGGCTCAGAAGACCCCTTTTGGAGGCTTAAGGAATTCTGGGAGTGTGATGGGAGGGTCACGTGGAAGGAGCTTTCATCACAGCATTGATGCCCTGTACAATGGAGCCAGTCTTCCCACAGAGGACAACTGTCAGCATTACTACCATGAAGAGTGGCACAGCCAGTGTTCTCAGAAGTTAAAGCAGAGGGCCCTGGAACCCAGGATCCCTCAAGGAAATTTGAAGCTTTGGAAGAGGAAATAGCCTCACTAACATGCTGACAGTCTCCTTGGTTTGTGAGGTGCAAAATCAGAGTGTGAGATCTGCCAAGAGTAATGGGAAAAGCATTCCCAGGAACTGGTCCAGCATTCAAAGCCAGGCCTCAGGGTTCTGCTGAACATAAACATTTTCACAGAACATCAACATCAGATAAACCCACTTTGTGATCTTAGTGGACAAACACAAGACAACTCCATAGTCATGTCTGAATATGGGCATTTATAAACATCGTCCAAACCACAAAGTGACCCAACATCTCCTTATCCTTACAGACAAGTGACTGTTGTTTCTTTACCAGTAACAGCTGCAGCCTCAGACTGATTGCTTCCCTCTTCTGAAGGTTACCCAATTATAGAATTAATCCATTTCTGAGATCATTTACATAGAAATAAAGCCTTGCTTCATTACTTACCTCTCACAACCAATCATTAAACATATCCTAAAATAAGCTCTTCCTCATGTTTTCTGAGATGCTCCATGGTTCCCCATGGTGTGTGTGTGTGTATATATATATATATATATATATATATATATATATATATATATATATATGTGAGTGAAGAGCACATGAGTGTGTGTATGAGTGTGTGTATGTGTTTGTGTGTGTATGTGTGTGTGTGTGTGTGGTTTTTCTAGGCCTCAACTAGTAACAAACCAAGTTCAGTAAAAGAATTGCTACCTGCCTTTATAGTTAGGTGGATGTTGGATTCCTCCCTATTACTGTGAGTATATTTGAGCTGTATGCAAGGACACAATTTCAGTTACTTACAAAGAGTTGATCCTTTCTTCACATTGTTTTCTTGGTTTTGTTAGGTATGGCGGGAACAAAGGTTGATGTAAAAATGACTGCTCCCTATCCCTGATGTAAAACCCTTAGGTACCCTCAATGGTCCTGAATTCTCCAGTCGGCCTGTGGGCACAGGCTCTAGCTTTGTCTCTGTGTACATAATCCTGCCCAGCAGTTCAGTCTCCAGCTCAATATTTCTTGCATGTGGATGTGGCTGGTGCTCATTGGGGATTCCAAAGCCTACCCCTCCTTCAGTTCTCTCCTCTTGAGTGTCTGTCCTGGGAGCTCTGGTTCTCTTTTTCTCTCAGACTTACTTCAACTCAAAGGGTCTCGTGGGCTCTGCTTAATTCTCCCTCTCTAGAACACAGCTAGGGAGCTCAAGGTAGGCGATAGGCTTGCTGTATTGGTTTCGTTCTCTCAGGGATTACTGTGTTTGGTTGCCTGATACTCATTATACTGCAAAAGACATGGACCTTCATTGATTTTTTTTGCAAATATTTTAAAATATCTTTACTTTTATAATATTTTTATATCAAGCACTCAGAAAGAAAATCATTACAATGATTTCAAAATACAATCCCTGGATTAAACAGATCTCCTTCATAGTGACACCCAATCAGAGATACTAATTCAGTTAATGGATAAGGAAAAGAACTGTGGAAACTATGAGTGTCCAAGATGGGGACCATGCATGATCACTTAAACCACTTTACCACCATACATTTAATAATATGATTCTTTTTATACCACATACACATTTGAGAGTTCACTTAGCCTGCGGAGGGTCATGACAAAACCAACCCTAGAGGACAGTTCAGGTTCACATGAGGAAATCCTAAAGGAAATGTCAGGACCCTTGATTAGAAGCTTGAGCTATTTTGATGTAGACGAAGGTTCAAGTAAGCCTAAGGAGAGAGAGTATGTTGTTCTCTACCCTCTGAAGAGGTGATCTAAGAAATGGGGACCAAGCTGTCTGTGGGAACTTACTAACTACTTTAATGTCCCAATAAAGACTCGTGTTAGCAGCTCCTCGTCAAGAAAGTTGAGGCTGGTGTTACAGAAGCAAAACACGGAGGAATGCGTATCAATACAAGCATGATTGGTTTTGCCTTCTTTAAGTTATCTTCAAAGCACCAAGAGTTCCAACTGTAGCTCTTTTTCTTTCTTCCCATCTTTCTTTTTTGCTGTAGCTTTTTTCTGACATGCAAAGCTACAGGTGTACATGGGACACACAATGACCTACTGATGGACCTTCTCGAAGTTCTCTTTGGAGGCTGCTGGACTTGGCTTGATCGTAGGGGTTTCTGGTGTCCGGTTTGCTAGGCAGACTTCTCCGTGGGTCTCCACAAACTGGAATGCCTTCACCAAGCGGAGGGTCTCTTCTACACTTCAGCCAACTGGGAGGTCATTGACACTGAGGTGCTTGATGACACCATTGGGGTCAATTATGAAGAGGCCTTTAAGAGCAATGCCAGTACCTTCCAACAGCACACCATAGTCCTGGGATATTTGCTTCATTAAATCAGACAAGAGTGATATGTTCATGTGGCCCAAACCGCCATTCTTCCTAGGTGTATTAATCCAGGCAAGATGGCTAAAATGGGAATCCACAGACACTGCAACCACCTCACAGCTCACGTAGCGGAATTCATTGGCTTTGTCACTAAAAGCAACCATTTCCATAGGACACACAAAGGTGAAATCTAAAGGATAGAAGAAAAGCACCAAGTATCTCCCCTTAAAGTCATCAAGGCTCAGCTCTTGGAACTCTCCATTAACTATGGCTTTGCCCTTAAAGTAGGGAGCGTGCTGTGTGATGGCAGGTGCATGGTGTGCAGAACTGGGCTAAAGGCGTATTTTCCTCCGGCAGAGCCAGACCACGGCATGTCTATCAAGCTTGTTCTTCTAGAAACAACAGGTGTAAGGTCTGCAGAGCAAGAAATGCCCTTGGAAACGGTGCTCAAGTGCCCCGTAACTGAGGCTCCGAGCAGCCTTCCTGCAGCGGCCGCTTCATTGATTTTTGATTTATTTACTTACTTATTTACTCATTTATTTTGGATGCTCCACGTGTGAAGATCGATGTGGGTCCCAATTTCATCTTGGCTAAAGGCAGAGGTTCTTACAGATTTTTGTAGAGAATCATTAAGTAGGAAGATACCAACGTAACACTGATTTAGTTCAACCAGTTGTTTTTATGAGTTGGTTGGAAATAAAATTTTACTTTCAAGAGAAGTAGCAAGGAGATGCTATGTCAGTGATTACAGCCTTAAAATCAAGCTGTGTTTCTTTGGACTTTAAAGTTGTTCCTATGCAGTTCATTTTATTTTTGCTTAATCAAATTATATCATGAAGGTGGTTTTCTAGGAAGAGGTGACACATGTAGTCACCAAAGATAGGGAGCAGACAACAGGCCAAGGCATAATTGCACAAAAAACAGTTTGGGTGAATCTATAAGTTTACTAGTGTTCTAGTCAGTCACATGAACTAATCTTCAAACCAGGCACAATTGTGGGAGGAAAGGATTTATTGAAGCTACAGATCTGGGGAAAGTTCCATTATATCAAAAGAGACTGGCCCCCTTTCACAGGTGCAAGCAGAGAGAGAAACCCATCTCACACACACACACACACACACACACACACACACACACACACACACACACACACACACACACACACACACACACAGTGTCGATCTGGCTCCTTTGACAAGCAGTATTACAGACCACCTCCCCCTATCCCAGCTTCTACGTCTCCTCTACCTTCCCTGACAATGCAGAATTCGACTTCCATGAATAGTTATTGGAACTGCCTTCTTGTTTTCCTTTCTCACTCATGATTTTCAGCTACTTCCAATCTCATGAGAAACTTTGTGCCTGTGCATGTGTGTGCATGTGTGTGTGCATGTGTGTGCATGTGCACAAGTACACACATACATGTACAATGACACACACGGATGTCAGAGAACAACTTTTAGATTGGCCCTAGCCAATGCACCTCATTTGAGGCAGGGATTCCCTGAACTCTCACTCTGCTGCTGTTCTTTGCTGTGTTTGCCTCCCATTTCTCTTATCAGTGTTCTGGGATTACAGAAGTCACTCATGGCTTCTGGCTATTTTTATTTGGGGACTGAGTTTTGACCTGGGAGATCAAGTTTTAGCAGTGAACACTATCCATGGTGCCACCCCCCCCCAGATCCTTTATGATGTACTTCTAACTGCAAAAGGAGTCAAGCTTAGAGACCACGTTCAACTTTGTCTACCTGGCCCTGGGTTAGTTTACTACTTTTTGCATTTTGCTCCTTTTGTTTTACCAACTTATCCAGGTTTAAACAATAAAGTATAGAAAGAGAGGAAAAAGTTAAGTCCTGAGAATTCATTAGTAGCTAACCCTGGCCATAAACACAAATGCTGCCAGAACAAGACCTGCAGTCCTAGTGTCTGAAGAGAGTCCTTGATACGCTAAGGGTAGAGCTTGTTGTATTTCACTGGAGAATAGCCTTTTAGTGTGCTGGGACTTAACAAAGCCTGCCTACTGAGGCCCTCCTCTTGTGTGAGCAGGTTCACCACGGAAAGATCTTGGGCAGGGCAGGCAGTCAAGCGGTAGAAGAAAAGACTAATCTGGTGGCATTGTACAGTAGCCTGCAGATCTGTAAGCAGACCATTGTGGGGAGTGATGAGGGTGAGTACTACTTTAGTTGCTGTGACTTTTTTGTTTAAGTTGAATAGAAAGAAACAAAAAAAAAAAAAACAGAGGAATTCATAGGACTTACTTGGCCGCAAACTGGAAGCAACAGGATCAGTAGAAGTATGTGTGTAGTCCTGCATGATGAAAGAGGTTTGGAAGCAATTGATCAGCAAAGGATGATGAGCAAAGACAATATTGTTAACAGAACATCCAAGCACTAGTCATCCAGCAGGCTGGGGGACGTGCCATAGCAGAAGCCGTAAGGAGAGTGCAGAACCAATGGAGGCTATGTGAGGACAAAGGCCCAACTTCTGACCTAGAAGTTATATAGAGAGGCAAGTAAAGAACGGAGATGCTATCTCCATAGCAAGCACATGTTCAGTGTGCAGAAGTGGTAAGATACAGACCCTTGTGGACAGAAGGCAAGAAACTAGACATGCAAAAGTTGATAAAGGCCACAAATACTGATGGCGAGGTCATCAGTAACCTTTCTCAGAATGGATGAGCCCAGGTCAGAATTCTCAGCACTAAGGACACAGCCCAGTGAGGAATTCAAGATCATAGCTCGAAGGAACTCTGCAGTAAAAAACAACAACAAACAGAAACAAAAACAAAAAAAACACAAACAAAAAAAAACCCCATACAAGCTAGATTCTGCTAATTTTGCATTTGGAAATAAGGATCATGACATGATCTGATCACAGACTCTATGTGTTTGACTAACTCACTTTTATTCAAGAAATTTCTAGCCTTTCACAGACATTTGCTGTAATTCCTGTGTCTACAACCCCAGGGTTCTTTGCTGTTGAAGCACAGGCCAGCATAATAAAAAATCCATTAGAACAAGGTTTAAAGAACTGTTTTATTCCTGAATCTGTCTCAAATTTGTGTATATTTTTGGGAAAGCCTCCTAACCTTTCTTTTTATCAGGAAAATAAGGATTTACTTTAGCTGTCCTTTAGACTTCTAACCAGACATAAGACTAAGTACATATAAAGTTCTTTTTCTGCATATTTTTCAGTAAAAGATGAGTCTTCTACATGTGTCTGCTATTTTTTTTTATTATTTTTAAATATTTTATTTATTCATTTTCAAGGAGAGAGAGAGAGAGAGAGAGAGAGAGAGAGAGAGAGAGCGAGCCAGGGACACCACCTAGTGGGTCTGGCTTATGTGGGTCCTGGGGAATTGAACCGGGGGCCTTAGGCACTGGAGGCAAGTGCCTTAACCACTAAGCCATCTCTCCAGCCCTGTCTGCTATTCTTCACGTGGCATTACAATAGTCATAGTGACATCCTAGCTTCTCGTATTGTGATACACATGATTCTATTAGCTGCATCATCCCAGATTTTTAAATATTATTTATTTGTAAGCATAAGAAGAGAGAGAGAGAATGCTCCAGTCACTGCAAGCAAATTCCAGATGCATATGCCACACTGTGCATCTGACTTTATATGGGTACTGGGGAATTGAACCAGGGTCATTAGGATTTGTAGGTGAGCACTTTTACCATGGAGCCATCTCACCACCAACCCCAGCTTTCTTTACATGAATTATTTCATTTAATCCTCTCAGCAGTAGGAAGATAACATTATCCTATAGATAAAGAAACTAATGATATAAAAATCCTAAAGTTTTCCCAAGATCCTAAGTTTGGTGATGCTAGTGTTGGAATTGAGATGTTGATTTAAAAATCCAGGGCAACTCATAAATCATTCCAGATTTTATTCCTCAGAAATTAAAGACAGTATACCAACTATGATTTTATTTATCAGAAGTTCCTGAACCATTGAGTTTTATTAGCTTGAATTTAGTGCTTGTCCAAGAGGGAAAAAGGCGTGTCATTATTTCTTGTTGTTTCTTTAATACCTGTTGATTTGCAATAATATAGCAGGTTGGAAAGTCAAAGTAATTGTTTGAATAATTATTCCTGAAAGACTTGTTAGCAATTTAGAAAAGAAATGAAAATCATTCCTGGGATTTAGTTGGAGCAAGGAGGAAGTAAAGAGAAGAAAGGAGTAGGGTTCGAGAGCTGATGCGATTACATAGGCTGTACAGTATTTTTCCTAATCATGTTTTCCAAAAGGAAGAAACTGCTTGGTCTGATTTACGGAGACAGTGAATTTGGTTTGATTTAATTGTGCTTTCAAAAGTAAAGAAGGAGAAGAGATAAAACAATGGTGTGGTAAGCCTGAAATTTGCTGTGTAAGCCAGCTTTGAACTCCCAACCCTCCAGTGTGTCTTTTGATTGCTGGGGTTCATCACCATGTCTGGATGTAATTTTTAAAGCATTCTCAGTTGGACTTCTAAAAAAAGCAAATTTTATTTCCATGACATTTGCTACGGTGGAAATAAACTGAAGATAAACTCTTAGCTTGACCAGCATCCTTTATACCAGTAGTCCTGATGATATTTATTGAAAAAGATTTAGGTTCAAGGCCTTAATAATAAAACAACAATATGTAGTGTCTAAAAGTATAGACATATTAAAACAGAATGGAGGCATTCCGCAGTTTGTTTTCAGGCCTGTAGGCATGCTCTTGGAAGGAAATAAACAAACGCTCAACATGCACAGCAACCCTCTGCTCACTGCAGAAGATGCAGAGGGCTCCGCTATGCACTATTTTCAGAAAAAGTCCTTTTGTTTGTGCTTTAAAGAACTTTTATTTGGGGCTGGAGAGATGGCTCAGCGGTTAAGGCACTTGCCTCTGATGCCTAAGGCCCTGGGTTCAATTCCCTAGTACCCACATATGTCAGACCCACAAGGTGGTGGCCCTGGTGTGTTCTCTCTCTCTCTCTCTCTCTCTCTCTCTCTCTCTCTCTCTCTCTCTCTCTCTATTTCTCTGCTTGAAAATGAAAAAAAAAGAACTTTTATTTGCAACAAAGCGGATGCTAGCTTAATTTCTGCTCTACATTACAGATATTTGCCTTGATTTTGATAAAAAGCAAACTTTCACATCCACGCATACTTCTTTAGACTTTTAAGATTACTTTGTGAATTGAAATCTTTCCCTTCGTGCTTTATTTCTTCCTTCTGGATCAAATCCATTTATTAAAGCACATTTTTCCAGTTCTTTTATAGCATAACTGAAGAGAGTGAAATGGATAGAGAACTATGAGAAGCAGTTTGGTTATTAACTCGTCCTCTAAAAGAGATGTGATTCATTTGTCTACAATGGTTAATTCATGTCGAAAACCTCTCTTTAATATTTACATAGGATTTTACTAGTTGGAAGTCATCTTACCTCAGCCACACATTTGTTTGTTCCTAGTTTTTTAATACCCCTTGGTTATAAACTTACGGTGTACCCTGGAACTTTCCATGCAGCAACCAATAGGGAAACCATTTCCTTGGCAGGAACTTCAGCTCCTTATTGTGGCCATTCCCCTCCAGAGTGACTTTTGGCCATCCAAACCTCACCTCCCTGGCATCTGAGAAGATTGAGGTCGTAGTCACAGGAACCACCCAATTTATCATTTTGAATAGGATGCAGTGGGTTCAACTTAATTGTATAAGAGTAAATAAATAGCTCCAGAGTTTGCTTTTCTAGTATAGAATTAATAAAGCCAAAATGTCATATTAATAAAAATGATTTTAGACACTTGAAATTCCCCATTTGAAGGACCTGTTACAAAAGTCAAATTAAATCCCTACAGCCCCCCCCCCCAGTGAATCAGGTACATCTCTGGCCTCATTTTATCAGTTTTCATCTCAATATAGTAAACTGAGGTAAAATGATCTAGACATGGTTTCTGGTCTCCCTCCTGGCACCTCACACCCTTTATCTGACACAAGAGAGTTTCTTTCTCCCACCCTCACCTTCTCCAGCCAGTAGCTGTTCTCCAGATTTGCTCCTTAATTGAAATATAAAGTCCAAGGAATCTATCTGCAATTATTAGATTCCAGGTGTTACTGATGTGTTAAGATACAAAGATATGGCGGGGTCTGTCTTCCTGGAGGAGTTTTGCCAGCAAGAAGAGAGAGCCAAAAGTGTCTGGGAGGTTATCACCAAATGAAGGTCCTTAGCCAATGATGGTGAAGAATATGAAAGTCTCTCTTTTTGGCCTTTAGTAGAGGCAGCCTGAAGGTCCCATTCCAGAGCTCCCAGACCATCAGGGACTTTGCCTGTTTGTTCACCTTTCCTGATTTCCTTACGTTTGCAGAAGCTCTTAATAAACAGTCTAAGTTACCACTCATTAACACAGTATGCAAATGTTCAACATAGGCCCCCACACATTCACAGACAGTAATGTACTACTAATTTCCTAATCAATTTTGAGATGGGCAGCCCAGGAATAAGTGATCTCAGCCATTTTCTAGCTAAGGATCTTAGAGGAGTTACATTCTGAGCCTCAATATCCTTGTCTGACACAAGTGTGAAGAAAACACTGTGTCATTAATGTCCAGCAGAGAGCTTATTCATGATTGGCTGCCACTCAATAACATTTTGCCTTAATTTTCTTCAAAAATCAAAGACCAGGTTTACTAAAATGATAGTTTGAGAAATTAAATCTATTATCTTCACGTTTGATAAAAATTCATTTCTGATTTTTGTGTCACATACATTCTGGTTGGGGGGTGGATATTTTCACAGAATAATTATAGTAACAGGTTTTTAAACCAACTCAAGCAAGAATGGCTTTCCCCAGTTTTGATGAAGCATTGTTCAAAGCTAACTTTTTAATCAAGATAGGATACATCCAAGTAGTCACATCACACCCTCCAACATGCCAAAAGTATTGTCATGTTCAGCACCATTCTGGATTGTTCTCGAATTAAGATTCTTTTTTTTTTTTTAATTTGAGGATTTCAGTCATTAGTTTGTTTTAATCATATCCATATTATATATAAAACTATCTCTCTTCTCCCAGACTTTTAACATCATTCCATTTGAGGCAATACTATTTGAAAAGCTGCTTCCCCTCCCCTATCCCCCAGCAACAACGTCATTTTATTTCACTTGTATTTATATAGAGTCTTTCTGGGCCACAGACAAAATTCAGAATCAGCTAGAGCAGGGCTCCTCACACTCCAGCATTCAGAAGAATCATCACAAGATCTTGTTAAAACACGGCTTCTGATTAGCAGTTCATAGGAGGAGGCTCAAAAACTGTTTTCCTTTCAAGCCCCTTGGCTTTGCAGCCACTCCTGGCTCCAGACCACATTTGCCACTGGAGGGTCCACCCTTACCCTGCCCAGCCCAGTTCTGGGAAACTCTGACCTTGAACTCTTTAATAGAATTTATAATTCCTTCTCCATTTTATTCTTTAAGTTCCACACATAGTTTTTAAGATGATTTATGAAAACGGTTTGCTTTGTTAATACAGATTTTTAATTGAAAGAGACACTGCTTTAGAGGGAGTGTCTTATTAGTACTCAAAATATAGACTCAGAAGGGTACAGGAGAGTCTCAACTTAAATACTGGCTCACTAATGATGTGCTTCCCATTTGTGCTGTGAAAAAAAAATGTAAAATATTTCTACAATGCTGCTTGAAAACTGGGACATTATAGACGCTTTCTCAGTGGGCCATAAAAAAGGTAGCAGCCCCAAAGCAGCCAGTCAGTACCCACAAGAGGCTGTTTGATGGTTTCCCTCTCTGCTGCCCACATGGCCTGGCCTCTTCAGATGCAGGAGAATTCTGACTCTGAGATTTGCACTTCCTGGGGTTTCTGTTTAATGTCGGAAAAGGAATTTTTCTCTCAAATAGTGGCAGAACAGATCTGCAGGTGACATATATGCATAATTTTCCATGGTTAAGCAGACAGCAATTTCTCTCTCACTTTCAGTAATGATCATCCGCTACCCTAACTCTGAGTCATCTTTCCAGCACTGCATTCATGCAAGGGCAGTAAATCACTCCACTCCCTTTCCTGGAAGCATTTTATTAATATGATTTTTCCTATGAGTGGCCATAAATACGGTTTGTAAGGCCTTATAGTTAAAATATGATGCCAACACAAATTGCTGTTATATTAGAATGTAAAACATCTATCTTGAAAATCTCTAATGATGGCTCATTTTAGGAAAAATGAGCAAATACTTAAAGAATATCTAAAATAATTTCTTAATATTTACATTACCTGAGGTGCCTGGAACAGCTCCCTGAATACTGGTTAAACTTTCTTTTTATTGACATTTTCATCCACACCTCTAATAGCTAGAATCATGTTCTCGATAATAGTAACAGCACATGAGCTGGGTTAGGATCAGGTAGGAAGAAGTAGCACACTAAATTCCCACTTGTTTAGTTAATTACAGGATTAAGGGCTGGAGAGATGGCTCAGGGGTTAAGGCACTTGTCTCCAGTGCCTAAGGCCCCGGGTTCAGTTCCCCAGTACCCACATAAGCCAGACCCACATGGTGGTGGCCCTGGTTCTCTCTCTCTCTCTCTCTCTCTCTCTCTCTCTCTCTCTCTCTCTCTCTGTATCTGCTTGAAATGAATAAATAAAATATAAAAATATAAATAAAATATTAAAAAAAGATTATAGGATTAAGGAAAACAGAAACATGCTTGCCCTACTAGAGACAGTGTAATTTGTGGACATTCATCTGCACTTTTTATCCATTAAAAGCACACATACATCTGCTTGGGAAAGGAATACACACTTGCTGGTGAAAACTCCTAAGCAAATAGAGTACTCATGGCATGGGAAAAATCTAAATTCTTCTACAGCAATAAATGTATTATACCTGGATAATATCACTGTGGTGGTTTGAATGTATGGCCCCAGAGAACTCAAGCATTATTCATTAAATTGTTTGCCCACTAAATAATGTAACTCATTATGGTCAATAAATATATATATATTTAAAAAAAGATTGAATTTGCAACTTGAGTCTCCAATGGGTGGAGCCCTACTGGGGAAGAGGTGACACTGGGGGAAGATCTTGTAGCCCCAAGGTGTGTTTGGAGCCAGTTTTGAGCTCTGGCTATTCATGTTTGTTGGCTTTGTGGCAATGTCTCTCCACTATGATCTATAGAAGAGAGACAGCTTCTTCCACCATTGCTGGTGTTTCCCTTGGATTCTGTAAATCTGAAATAAACCTTTTCCTCCTACAGGATGCTTCTGGTCAGATGATTGTCTAGCAATGATCACCATCCTGAGAGGAACTACATGTCCGCTTAAGAAAATGATAATCTACATGTCTGTATTGCTTACTTTCTTTATACTGTAATCAAATATTGGGCAAGCAGTAACTGAAGGGAGGAAGAGTTTATTTGGAATTACAGAAGAAGGGGACACAGTCCATCATGAAGGATGAGGCATGGCATAAAGTAGCTTCATAGTGGCAAGAGCATGCAGCTCAAGTGACTCCTCACCTATTGGCAGAATGGGAAGCAGAAAGCTACCAGAAAGCAGGGCCAGCTATCCAACCTCAAGGCCTTCCCCTACTATCCCACTGTCTCCAGCATGGCTCTGCCTCCTAAAAGTTCCACAACTTTCCACATCAGCACAACCAGCTGGGGGCCAAGTGTTCAAACACAGTATATGAGGGTCCTTTCACATTCAGACCACAACACTGGGCCACTCCCGGTTCCTGAACAAAACTCAACCTCCAAGAACTGTCTTCCTCTGGAGAAAGATGACAGTGTCACTATTCATCTGCCTCCTAAGCACCTCTACCACCAATTTTTTAAGGGCCCAGGCTCTCATTTTTCCCATAGTACAGGGTCTCTCTGCTTCCTTCCCCTTCCCCTCCACACACTCGCACACACTTGGCTTAATGGCTTTGCTCTGAGTCTGGGCAAGGCTGACAGTCATATTTGCCATGGTACACATGCTATGGCTCCCTCAGAGGGCATATTTTCACAAGACCCTAATTGGATAAGTTTTTTTAAAGGTTGTTGTTAGACAAAATTAATAAGTTGAATAATTAAATGTGACAGTTTTTTGTGTGCCCCTGTCTTTCATAGAATATGCAGGCAGTGTCTCCTGCCCTTTTGGAATGAAAATGGATTTTGATAGCATAATGATGTACTATTAAATTCTTTAAAATCAACAACACAAACATATGCATTGGAATAGGCAGTTTATGGTAATGCTTTAAGTTATTATTTCTACCTGAAGCAAATGGTAACTTTACCTAACACATGAAACATGCTTGATAAACTATGGTCAATAATGCCATAAACCTGACTTGTTGAAAGGGTTTGGGGAATAGAGCCAGGCGATCTAGAATTGTGACTGATTTGAGATGGTGCTTTCAGATTATTAGATCTGTATTTAGGAGCACTATACCACAGTGGAGACCTTCTCCTATGTCCGGGACAAGCTACTCAGACTAAACCAAGATAGAATTCAGTAATTACCCAGTGAATTTGATGGATGTAGCTGACCAGACTTTAGGCTGAAAACTTCCTGCTTCCTCAGTAGATGGGCAGAATCTTAAATTACTAATGACCTTTTTGGCCTGACTGCTTTCATTGCTGAATCAATGAAACAAAGATAAAATAAGACTATGACTCAAAACTGTCATGTAGCCAGTGCAAGAATAAGCAATGTCTCTGGAGTCACACGGCCACATCCACATCTTGGTCTTGCTGTGAAACTAGTCCTGTGATCTCTGAGCAATTCAGTTAACATTTCTGAGCTTCTGTCTCCTCACCTGTGAAATAACACCTGCCTCACACCCACATAATTTTTAAAAATGCCAAAGGTAATGATAAGCATCAAGAATAGTTTTCTTCCATTTCCTTTCTTCTGCAGAGGTTAATTTATTGTACAAAAAAAAAAGAGGAACATGGCCCATTCTCTGGCATTTTTACTGAGAAGCCCAGAATTTATAACTGACTTTAGAAGTTGTTTCATTTTAAGAAAGTGTGAGCATCTATCATGCTTTTGTGATTTCAAGCAATGAAGTGTTAGCATCGTTTGTGGTTCCCAGAGCAGTGCTTTGTGTCTTTAAGAGATGAAAAAAAGAAATAGAGCCACAAAAGGCCACAGAGAGGAGAAGCCATTGATCTAGAAGGGCACCAAGTATCCTGTAGGGAGAGGATTTTCTTCATTCTCCTGCCATACAACAGGCACAGCCATGAAACCTTTTAGGTTTCAGATATTGATCACTTTCCCTTTCTAGAGGTTAACATGACTGAACTTGAAGAAGACCTTGTGGAAGACCACTTTGAAGCTTCTGGAAGAATTAGTACATACCTTAAAGCCTACAGAGTTTGTGATTTCATGAGTAGTACAACCCCATCAAGGGTCAAGGTAAGACAGAGTTCTGACTTAATGCTCAATGTAGAACAGTGTCCTGAAATCCATGGACCTGGATCCTCATTATCAAAGTTTCTGCTTATTTTACAAAACAGGTTAAGAATTATATTAAAATTTCCTTCCTGTACTGCCCTCCCAGGAAGAGATATTTTGTTTCTAGCTCCCCTGAGCCTCCTTACATTCTGTCCCCTACCGAGAGGGCTGCCTTCCTGAAAACAACCTCAGAGACCCACCCAATATTACTAACAGGTCAAGTTGACCAAAAATTTTAACCATCACAATGGGTAACAGAGCAATGCACGTGTTTTAGTTCTTTTCCTGACACTCTTTAATGGAAGACTGAACTTTTCAAGACAGTATTTACAACACCTTTGGCATGGTGTCAGTAAGTGATAATGTGTTTTCTGAAGAATTAAAACAAATGTCAATCTTAAAATTATAAATAGTCGTGCTTTTTCTGTTAAAGTCAACTCCCTAGGTACTAATCTATAAGTTTCAAGTTATAATAACCCATTATGAAAATCCACTTGAGTTTATCCCCATGATATATTCTAAGATTTGAAAACTCACATTTCCAAATTCTGACCACAAATAGAATCTAAATAAAGCATAAGTCCCAAGACCTCTATGAGAAAGCTTTCAAGCTTTCAAGAATTTATAGGGTCCACATTTATTTTGTTTTAAGCTATAAAAATGTTCAAAAATATTCAATAGTCCCTTAGGACCTACATAAAGCCAGACACATAAAGTGGCACATGTGTCTGGAGTTCATTTACAGGAGCAAAAGGTGCTGGTGCACTCAATCTCTCTCCCTCCCTCTCTCTCTTAATTAAACAAATAAGTAAGTAAATAAATATAGTTTATAAAGAATGCATCAAAAAGACATATCCTAGTATTTATTTGGGTAATTCTTTAGTCTCACTGTATTTTTATGTAGAAGATTCTATATAATAATACTATTAAATACAAGTATTCTAAACTCAATTTACCCATAAACCACCCCTATTGTCTAAGTCAAAAGTATAGGAAAAACTGATAACTGCCACCAGGATTCTTACTCTAAAAATGCAACTTTGCAGATATGTGAAACATCTTTTAAAGTGAAAAGAAGCATACAGCTTAAGAAAAAAAATCAAGCAGACATCAGCATCATTAAGGGCTATGGGAAATAATCCAACACATAAAATCATCAATGCAATTTACAAAGAGTCTTTCTTACATTCACAGTGCTAATGAATACTAATGTTTATTGGTGCTAATTTAGTTTTCTAATGTGTTACAAATACTTATTTTTATTCAGGAGAATTACCTGACATTAATTCCAGACAATGTGATTATAAGCCAAGTGGCTTGGTCTCATTTTAAACCTTAAAAATAATGATCTTGTCGGTGTGGTGGCCCAAGCCTTTAATCCCAGCACTCAGAAGGCAGAGGGAGGAGGATCACCATGAGTTCTTGGCCACCCTGAGACTACATAGTGATTTTTAGGTTTGCCTGGGCTACAGTAAGACCCTACTGTGAAAAACCAAAACAAAACAAAAAATTCTTCCTTTTTATTTAATTTCTTTTTCTGCAAAATGGTCTGAAATATAAATATTATCCAGGAACTTTCTAACCTACATGGAATTTGACAAAGGATATATACATATATAATATAAACTAATGTACACTATACCTGAGTTGCTTAAAAGTTTCACTTCCACTCCAGCCCTTAAACTTCCTTAAGAGGTAGGAGAAATGTTAATGCTGAAAAGAAAGTTGAAGTCAGAGAGAACCAGTGCCCATGTTTTGTTTTGTTTTTGCTCCACTGTTTTAGACATTTGCTCATAATAGAGACCATATGTGCATTACTGAAGTCTCTGAAGTTCACTGTTCCCATCTATTAAATAAAGTTAATAATAGCTGCTATTTCATAAGTCTGTTGTCAAATTTAGACAAAGAAAATTTCAGTGCCTGTCATATAAATACTGTGTCCATTATTACAACAGCTTCTTAAAGAACAGGACATGAGCTGGCTATTCACCACACAATATTACATACAACTCTGAAACCAAAAACTAGCTCCACAGATATCAGCGACTATTTTCACTCTATTTCATTTTCAATAACTGAGCGAGCCTTGCAGCAAATTATTAATAGTATTTGGACATTTTCTTTCACTACTTAGACAAATATCATCCCCAAAGAAGTTGGAGTCATCTCCTGTTTAAAATGTAACATCATCCTTTAGCATCCCCATAATAAACTGAGTTGCTCATTTGGTCATTGTTGAGTTTTATTGTGTTAGCAGTGAACTAAGGCTTCAATCTCATAGGTGGCCATGCTTAGCACTGTTCTTTAATGCTTTTATGGACTGCTTCTCTCAGCATCTCTCCAGTGGCCCATTTCAGGTCATTAATTCCTAGGAACGCTAAAGCACTTAACTAAGCCTGGAAATTCCTAATCTTTCTGTCCAGAGTTTATTGGGAAAAAGTCTCAGAGCCCTGAGGCTGCCTGCTCCTACAGGAGCTTCCTTTAATAACTTCTTTGTCGTGGAGGGAGATACATCCTTAGGGCTGAAGCAGCAGACACCACTGGAATTTTTGTCTGCAGTATTATGTCTCCCTCTTGTTGCTCTATGATCATGTTTCTTTGAGGATGACCCTCGAAAAATTCCACAATGTCAGCCAGGTCCCTCATGTTGCATTCAATGACTTTAGAAAACAGCCCTACCCATCTCTCCAGCTACCTCTGTTTACTACCCAACCATCTTTAGTCTGGGCTCTTTGCCATTTCTTAAATACGACAGGCTGTATGCCTCTGTTCTGGCTACTTTCCAGACACATCAGCATACCTGAGAACCAATCGCAAGGGTTATGAAGTAAACCATTCTTCTCACTGCCCTGTTTCCTCCTGAAAGCCTGACAAAGACATTGACCTGAGCACCTGCAACACCCTGCTGCATTAGTAGCGTTATTAGATTACTGTTTGAACTTCATTGCTTATATCGAGGCTGTGGTCATGTTTCTAACATAGGACATGTTGCCAGAAACATGACTAAATGAAGGAATAGAGTACTGGTGAAATGACCAGAATTGATTAAATCTGTGCTTCTTATATTCAAATTGAGGAAGCATGTCCTGTCCCCTCCTGTGCATGACTTTAGGGAAATTGATAGCCACTTGCAAAATGATCTGCAGGATTGTCTCCAAAGGAGTGAGCTTAAAGTCTTTCCAGAGGCTATAGACCAAACATTTTGAATTGTATTAGGCTTCTGGAGATTGCAAGTAGGTGTACAGTATAACAACAGTACATGTAAAAGTAGTGGTTTTAAAACGTGTTGATACAGGTCAAAGGGAAACTACTTAGAGATGATCCTTTCTTTTATTGACAGATATTTTAAATCTTGGAACTTTATTCTTTCTGGTACCAAATAAATTCCCAAAAGTAAAGGTCAGAAATTACTGACTAAAATTGCTCATTGGTAATTTTATGTAGTAATCCCAAAACCCTAAATGAATTCTTATTATTCTCTTCAGTACTTAAGGATACTTAAGGACATTTTCGCTTATAATTTTTTCTTCAATCATCATAACAAAACAAAGACAGGTGAGATTTTTCTTGTGCAAGAAAGAAAAACTATTCTGACAAAAATTTTTCTTTTTCTATAAAGTCTACTAGTTAGGGAATATTGAGTGGATAGACTGAGAACTAAAGTGTTAGAGATAATTTGGAGAGAGAGAGAGAGAAAGAGGGGGGAAGAAAGCAGAGGGGAGGGGAGAGGGAGGGAGAGAGGGAGGTAAGGAGGGAGAGAGGAAGGGAGGAAGCAAAGTACTCAAATGTGATGGTAAGAACAAAAAGGCTGAGCAATCAGTAGAAGGAAATTATTCTTAGAGAAAAGGACAACAAAGAGGGAGGAGAGAACTTAACACATATTTTTGAAAGTTAGAAAACATGCTTTTCTCTGACTTCAATTGATTCATTTTTTTAAAAAAAAGTTTCACTTTTAATAGTTTCATGGGTTTTTTTGTTTGTTTTGTTTTGTTACGCAGTGGTTTGGGAACCTGGTTAAAATGGAATGGTAGAGCATTTGGCTTCTTCAGGGTTTTGCAAAACAAATGGAACTTATCTGTATTAATGCTACATGCCCAGAGCTACAATTTATAAGTTAAAAATTTTGTGTGTTATGCCATGTGCCCTAACGCATCAGAGATTTATGATTAAAAGTTAAATGAATATTAAAGAGAATTCCATAGAGCATTGTGTTTTATGAAATTGTGGCATTGAGATTTAGGAAAAGATCACAGAACCGGATGAGGCATTGATAATTTTTAGAAAATAATAAACATGAATTTCTCACACAAAAGTTTGTTGGGAGCTGAAGAGATTGCCTAGTAGTTAAGGCACCTGCCTGAAAAGCCTAGCAACCCCCTCTCTCCCTCTCCTTCTCTCTGCTTCCAAATAAATAATTTTTTAAAAGTTTGTGGATATAGAAAACTAGCACAAACATGCAGCTGTGTATACAGGGCAAGAATAAAAAGTATTACTCTTCACTTAACATACTTCAAATGCAATGCCCATGGCTACTTGGTACTATGCAGAGTTTTGGGCATGTACCTTGGATGGACCATGATTGATGTTGACCCTTCTAGAATTTCCAAACCACCTGTTTGGTCCCCCAAATGTGCAAACCATATGTTCTTTCAAATATGTTGCTTTTATGAATACAATATTCTGATCACTTCCTACATAACATGACAAGGTTGTTAGTACTAATTAATTAGATCTTGGAATCAAATATATATTTGATTTTTGTACCTTCAATGATGATCTCCAGTGAAGTTATAAGACAATCCCTTTTCTCTCCATTTATAATAGATATATTAGCAAAATGTCAACAGAATTTTTTGTTTTCTTTTAAAAATCCATTCATTTGTTTTTAGACAATGGTGGCCTCAAAATCAGTCTCCTTTCTATCTCCTTCACACTGTTTCTGTAGTTTAATCCTAAAGCTTAGTAACTATTTTTAAAATGTATATAATGAGTCTCTCCTTCCAAGATGCTAGAAGGATTGCAGATGAGGAATCCTAGCTCTCAGTAAGTACTGTGATGCAGAGATCATTGCTTTTGTTTCTGCACTCAAGGGCATGAACATTGAAAGCATGCAGGCAATGTCTAGAGGAATATTGGCTTTGTACTTCTGTACAAACTGAGAAAGGGGAAATTTTTTGCCTCTAACAACAAGTTACTCAAACTAACATGTTTTCTACTGCATTTAGAGTGTCAAATAGAAACTTAAAAAAAATCTTTTTCTCCCTGATTTAGAATGTTGTTTGTTTTTGTTTTGTTTTTTGATGTGTGATTTGACACAATTACAAAGAGATCCATTGAATTCCTGCTAGTCTGTCTCAGCAGAAACTCATTCACATACAGGAAATATTTCATGTGATCTTCTGTAACAAGGCAGTAAATGTCTGGCGCAGGTGGAAGAGCTGTTTTTAGAAGAAATATAAAAGCAAGTGTAAAATCAGCAGGGTAAGTCACAGTGCCAGCTTACTGCCCCCTCATTCATTTTTCATTTCCCATCCATTTCTCATACGCCACACATGTTCCAATAAATTTAGATTGTAAGAGCCATGGTGGGAGAGAATAGCCAGAGACATTGCCCCCTCAGCTACAACACACAGAGGGGGGTAACCTGGTTGCCTCCTGTGCTATCCATATCCCCTTACCACAAAATTGATCCAGTATGCCCACTGAGGAGGATACCCACTGAATTGTGGTCAGGGAGGAGGGAAATGGGAATACCAACACAATATTTGCTCATACAATGTATCTAATTTTAGACAATAAATATTTTTTTAAAATATCATTCTGGCTTTTCCTTTTATCTCTTTTCTCTTTGTTTTCATTTTAGAAAGTTTATATTTTAAATATGCTCAAAGGATTTCTGGGTTGGAAGAAATTTCAGAAAGGAATAATTTACCACTTTAAAATGTTCAGCTACAAAAATGCTAAGAATGAAGATTTCTGGGACTGTCGATGTAAGTCACATGTTGGGTTACAGTAGACCATCTTGGGTAAAATGGCATAGGATGATGAAGGCTCACAAATGGGCATGTTGTGAGCAGACAGCCCTTGGATTCCAGAGCTTTGGAAGGCAGCTCATTTCCTCCTCTTGGTCATTCTAGACTAGGATGCTGCCTGGCATGGCCATGGGCTCTGGATTTCATTACCTTCTCCCCAGATTCTCTTCTATGGTAAATCCTACATGCTTATTCTCCTTTCTTTAAAAATATTTACTAACTGTGAATTCTACCATTTGACCCCAAATTTTCTCAGACAAATGTTAAAGTTAACCTCTCCCTGCTCACATTTATTTCCTAATATGTATTTTCCTTTGCAAAACTAGTTTTTTTCCACAATAGATGGAAATCCTTCTCAATCCATTCATTGCTGTGCTCTGCTTCTAGTGTCCTTGCCACCTGAAATTCTCTTGCTTCTTTTGAAAAATTTATTTATTTGTGTATTTATTTATTTATTTGAGAGAGGGGGAAAGAGAGGGGGTAGAGGGAGAGAGAGGAAAAGAGAGGGCACACCAGAACTTCCTGCCACTGCAACTGAATTCCCGTGTTCAAGATCTAATTGAGAGCGTGCTTCTTTCTGTGGACTCTCCCCATATCTCGATTTACCTCTGCTGAATGCACTTATGATCGATCAGCCCCACACAATTGAGTTCTGATGTAAACCAAGAAAGAGTAATTGACTTCAGAACTAGAATCAAGCCAGTTTTCCTCCCAGTGCTGTGGCATCTAGCACACTGTTGATCTTAAAATGGTGATTTGCTTAGGGGATATGGCTCAGAAGGTAAAGTACTTGCTGCTCAGCATGAGAATGTGAACTTAGGTCCCCATCACCCACATAGATGCCAGGTGAAGCGGCACAGTTCTGCAATCCCAATACAGGAGAAGTGAAGGTAGGGCGTCCCTGGCACTCACTGGCTAGCTAATCTCACCCTGACTCAAAGAAGAACATGGAGAACAATTGAGTAAGACAATCATATTGTATCAGTTACTTCCTTGTTGCTGGGACTAAATATATTACTAGAAGCAACTTATGAAAGGAATGGGGTTCAATTCAGTTTAGAATTCCAGAATACCGAGTCCATCATGGTGGGAAAATTATGACAGGAAGAGGAAGCGGGCATCACATCATCAGGGAGACAAGAGCCAACAGCAAGCAGGGCCAGGCTGTAACTCCCAGTGACACACTTCCTCCAGCAAGGCTCCACCTCCTAAAGGTTCCATAACTTTCTCCAAATAGTGTTACTTTTCTGTGGACCTAGAGTTCAACAACATGAGCCAGTGGGGGAGGGGTAGCATTCGATTCAAATTCGCATCAATCTCTGCGTACAAATACCCACACCAAAAATGGAAAAAAATTGATTAAGGAACATGATCCCTTTGTCTTTAGAATTCAAACTGTAGAATTGGGTAAACAAAACAGGAAACAGTTAATTCAGGTGGTTCCAATCATTACTAAAATTTTTGAAAACGCTTTACTGCACAGAAAGCAATCGTTTATAGAACAATTAGACCATGAGAACTTGTGTCTATAGGTAGAAGAATCAAAGTCATTGTAGATAGTTTAAATCCTCTTTTAAAAGTTTGTAAAACCTGGGCTGGAGAGATGGCTCAGCAGTTAAGGTGCTTGCCTACAGTGCCCAAGGACCTGGGTTCAATTACCCAGTACCCACATAAGCCAGACACACCAAGTGGCACATGCGTCTGGACTTGGTTTGCAGTAGTCTATCTCTTTGTATATCTCTGCTTACAAATATATAAGTAAATAAAGCATTTTAACCTTTGTAATTCCCAGGAATAATAATAATATTGCTCAATATTTGCCTAGAACTTTAGTTTAAAAAATAATGTGCATCATCCTTGATTTTTTTTGTGCCACTGCATGCATGATTTTCTGGTCAAATAAACAAAAGTCCAGCAATCAAAAACTGTTTCACAGTAGCTGAAATCTTTGCACTTGTGTATCTTCAAAGTCTTGAGGTAGATAAAAAATAGGGTTCGTTGGGCCGGGCGTGGTGGCGCACGCCTTTAATCCCAGCAGAGGTAGGAGGATCACCATGAGTTCAAGGCCACCCTGAGACTGCAGAGTGAATTCCAGTTCAGCCTGGACTAGAGCGAGACCCTACCTCAAAAAACCAAAAAATAAAAAATAAAAAAAATAGGGTTCGTTGGCGTCCAGTGGTCCACTCTCCATGTCTCCTCTCAACTTCACACCAAGCCCACGCTGCTTCTTTCCCCCCATTCCTTTCCTCTTGCCTTTGGCCATATATGTTGGCATGTACATGCATGTGAACATGAACTTCTCTCTAACAAAGATGAATCTGCCATTTGGTATGCATACTGAGGATGGAGGTAATTAGAGATTTGGCTACTGTATTAGTCAGGGTTCTCTAGAAGGAACAGAGTTGATAGAATGGATATATAAAAAAAGGAATTTACTGAGACAGCTTACGGCAGTCCAATAGTAGCAGTCTGTAGGCCCACAGGTAAGGAACCAGTAGCTGTTCAGTCCACGTAGATGGATGTCTCAGCAGTCCCAATCCAGCCCAGAAGGCCTGATGAATCCCTGGGGAGCGGCTGCTCTTCAGTTCACAATGTGAGGCCGAGGAACTGTGTTCCGATGTCCAGTGAGGGCAAGTCACGAACCAGCACCGCTACCAATTACAGGATTGTTTCAGACCCACTTGGAATACTACATTAAATATAAACATCTTGTAAAACAAAGTAGGCACGCTGACCTTGGTGTTTGGTTTGGCTTTTGAGACAGGGTCTCACTCTACTGTCCAGCCTGGCCTGGAATTATGTAGCCCAGGCTGACTGAAACTTGTGGTGATTCTGCCTCACACACAATACACAAACATCAGAGTAGTAACTTTTGTGTATGACACACAGATTTATGTGTGTGTCCCGGGAACAGTAATAATATTGTTTAATATTTGATCTCATAGGCATTTTCATGTTCATATTCATCAGTGTCTATCCATAGAGCTACATGAACAAATGTGCCTTCATGTCTAATGTTCAAATTCAGCCAACTATCAATGCCTTTAAGGTGGTGCATTTATTCTTGCTCTAAAAAGGTGATTCTCCATCTGGTGGAGCTTGTTATCCTGACTCCAAGGTGACAAGTAGCCTAATAAGGATAAAGAGACAAAAAGAGAAGTGGCCTGGCCTGTCACTAGGACTGTGTATCACCTGTAGATGGCATGTCCTTTTAAATAACTAAAGGAGAAAAAAGACCGTGATTTTCTTTGAGACAAAGCTGACTAAATGAAGAATAGCCAGCCATTTAAGGGGTTTAGACTCTTATTATTGAGTTTTGCCATGATAATTCAGCTTCCCTATAGTCCTCTGATTGGAACACTTTAGGTTTTAAAAAATGCAAAGATGAGTATGTTGTTAGGTTTGAGTGATGTCTGGCTCACTTTCTGGAGGGCTGACCTTTTTCTTGCCTCTAGGACACTAGAGGAAAGAGCAAAGAGAGATTCAGCCTTCTCCAGTGGTCAGATCTTCTCTAAAAATAATGGAGGGTAGAGGGTCTGCTCCCCAAGCCATGAAATATCCTCTGCTGCTATAAAGTTGATCTCTTGGTCCCCTGACAGACACGGCCCTTCTAAGCCTTTTAGAATCCACACTTACTACACTGCAGGAGCGTGGTTGTTTGCTTGCTCATCTATTTTGAAAGGGAGCAGAAAGGAACACTCAGTTTCAACCCCTTCCTCACTGGCCTCTCCTGCCACACATTAATGCTAACCAGGTCATTTGCAGAGCAGTTCTGGAGTGACCAGCCTGAACCCAGATTCCCTGAGATACAGCCTAGTGCTTCTGACCTGTCTTTGAAGCCTCTCCTCTCTCTTGAGTGGCCACTTGTCCTTGCAGTTGATCTGTCTGGAGGAGAAGGCGGGAGTTAAAGAAATGACTATAGGACTCAGCAAAGAGGAATCCTGAAGGGATGAGGTGTTCACTCAGGCTCCTACACGATGACTTTCTGAATGGGGTTTTCCAGAAGGTCCCCAATGGAGCACTCAGCAGCCATGGTGGTGGGTTTTCTTCCTTAGATCTGCTTTCCTTCTGTAAGTGTGCTCATGACTGCTGGCTTTCTTTCACCTCTTCTGGCAACTCTGTAGGATGTCATTTCTATACAAGAACCCGAGGCCTAAATAAGCCTTGGAAACAGGTTTACCCAGCTTTTGGTGCCCAGTTGGCTTTGTTCAGCAGCCTTGTTCTGAGACATTCAAAGCCTCTGTTCTGATGCAGAAAATGGCTGGTTATGTTTCAATTATCTTATACAGATGCCTGGAGCTTTCACCTAGAAGGTATTACAGCCATGCTACTTATCATCAGAGAAAGGATGTCCCTATGTGACAAATTGGATGCTAAGGCCTCCCGTTGCCTTCTCTGTTTCAGTAATAGACTATAAATGCAATGTCTGAAAACACATAATGTTCTTGGTAATAATGAAAGAAAATCCAATTAGCTACACTGTCATCTAGTTCAGCAGCCTATCCTGAGGAAACCTGTTAAAGGCTTTACTGAAATCAAAAAACACAACTCTATCCACATTGGTTTGATCTATTAGTCCTATTAATATGACAAATGAGGTTAATTGAAAATGAAATAATCTAAGAGAACCTGTCCTGCTACTTATGATTCCTGTTTCTTTTTCTTTAATAATCAATTCCAGAATTTGTCCAAGAGGCAGAAGGAAATGAAGGTCTTTGACATATAGAATTTGCTATCTTTCTTTTGCATATTCCCAATCCAAGGAGCATTCCTACAGCTCTGCTCCGTGCATCCCTCTTTCTCTCCTTCTGGGTGCTCCTCTGCACTCTGAACCCCAGGGCTTAGACAACTTGGAACTTGGCAATGCACTCTTGCAAATTTACTGTTTGATTCAATGTTGGGAAAGCATAAGTCAGAATTTTGCAACTTTACCAAAATTAAATTTAGGTGGCCTAGAATAAAAAATATCTACTCTGCAGTTTTCCTCTGTTTTTAAACAACCCTTGTACTCGATAGAGTCAGCAAGCGCTCGCTTTGTTTTAATTGTTTAAAGACTAATATATTCTTTCTGCATTGCTCGTTCTGATTTATACCACTGAGTGCTGTCAAGCAAATCATTTTACAGGCATGGGATTTTTGTAACTAAGATAGCTGATTTAATAAAAAAAATGAATTCTAGAAGCTTCTACAAAATTAGTTAGGAAAAGCAACCAATGTCTATTAATTACTCTGGTAGGGTCATTGGAAGGTAACCAAAGCCTTGTCCTCAGTCCTTGCAAATGTTCTGTTTTCTCAACTATCTCCTCTGCTTTGCTGACTGCTTACTTGTAGTATTTAGTAGTGGGGGGGGGGGACTGGCTCTACTGAAAAAGAGGAAAAGTGAAAAATCATGCTGGAAGCATTTTTTCCTACAACTTTAGTAATGTGAATCAATAACAACCTGTCAGAGTTTGAAAGAAAATTGAGTTTGTGCTCCAACTCTCTGTCTCTATCTCTGTCTCTCTGTCTCTGTCTGTCTGTCTCTCTCTCCTTTTGCCCTGTGACCTAGTCTAAACACCCGTCCCCTATGAGTCTGTCTCTCCTTCCAGCCTGGCTGGAAAGGGGACTATACTTTCTTGCAATCGGTAGTTTTCTTGCCTTCTCTGTGTCATGCTTTGGGATACCTTCTCACTCTGATTACATGTATGATTTATCTTTGATCTTTGAGTATTTGACTATTTTTTAATTATCTCTGGTCTGTTATTTGAAAAGGCTTCTGTGTATGTTTATCTCTCTCTCTTTCTCTCTCTCTCTCTCTGTCTCTCTTTCTGTGTGTGTCTGCTCCTGCCTTTTCCTAGATACCAATTTCCCCTAAATAAACATACTAATTTTGATTTCTTTCTAAATAAACTCAATAATTTATAATTTTTTAAAAGTGGAATTTTTTCTGCTATGTCAGCATTTTATTATGGCTGAAATTTTTATTATCCATAATTAGATACATTGAATGAGCAAATAATGAGTTGGTATCCCCATTTCCCCAATTTCCCTCTTCCCTGTCCCCAATCAGCTGGGTATCCTCCTCTGTGGGTAGTCTGCATCAGTCCATAGGGTAGGGGGTTATGGATAGCCTAGGAGTCAACCCAGTTCCACCCCCCCCCTTTGTATGTTGTTACTAAGGGGAGCCATCTCTCTGGGAGTTCTCCCCCACCATGGCTCTTACCATCTTTCCACCCCCTCTTCCGCTCAGTTCCCTGAGTCATGGTGGGTGAGTATTAAGGCTGCTTTATTGTTGAAGTCTTAGGTACCTCTGTACTTCTACTTTAGGTTATGTTGAAAATCATTGGTGTCTGTCTGGCTTATCCTGTGTTGACTGATTGGCTGTGGTTATGGGTCTCTTGCTTATCCCACCACTCTCTGTGGGGTTTCATGTGGAGTCTCCAAGGTAGGTCTGGGGTGGCTCATCTCTTACTAGAATGTCAGCTATTTGCAGCTACCTGCGATTCATTGGTAGAGTTGGAGGATCCATAGCTCTCTCAGTGCATTCTGAAAATAGAAACAGAATCTCCATTGGAGAGTGAGATCAGTATAGGTTAACTTAGATACACATTTCTGAATTAGCTAGATTCTATTGTTAGTAGCCTCTTTGTAAATCACTCATATAGTGCATTTCTCTTTGGGGTCCCAAGATTTTGGTTCCCAGTGCATTTTGCCCTGAGTCCCCAGTTCCAGTTAAGGGTTCCCCATCACTGAGTGGATTAGTTGGCCAAATTAAAAGCTGTTGATTGCCTCCCCAAGGTTTTGGCTCCTCCATTGCACAAGTGCTCCTTTCTTGGTTCGCTGTTCTCTCCCAGTAGGAGGTGTGTTCAGCCTACTCATGGCAGCAGACTGTTTCATGTCAGTGGTCTCTGTTCACTCCAGCCGTTGTTGACCAGCTTCCCCTGGTAGCTTTTGCAGTGCCTTCCAGGACTACACTAACAACCATCTGGGGGATGGTTACGTTCTGGACCTCGCAGGTCTCTCGATGCTGATCTATGGCTTTCTGTGATTTCTTCAGCAACAGGATTTTGCCTCAGGCCTGGGGTGGGCATTCAAGAGCTTTGACAGAATCTGGTCCTGTTTTTGGAACCTCATGGGTCATGTTGGTCAACAGGTCAGTGATGGAAGGAACCGGTGACTGGGACCAGGGGTTGTCAGACTGATCAATTTTTTCACAGGCTTAGACTCTCTCCCCTTCTATTCACGGCCCCTCTTGCCAGATGACGCCCACTACTTACTCAATAGGTTTCAGTGGAATTTTTTTATGGCATAAGATCTGGACAGAAAATGAGTCAGGTATTTGTGGTAGAGTTCCGTTGCTTCTCCATACTCATCCTGGAAGAACTGTTGCATACCAAGATGTTCTAGTCTGAGTCCATAAGTTTTATCCTCTACTTTGACATTGTGAAGGATGGGTACTCAGGTGCCTTCTACAGCCTTCCAAGTCTGAGAAAGGGAGAACTGGAATGGCTACCTATTTACTCTGAGACACTTTACTTTCTAACAGGCTGTGGCCTATCTTGTTGACCTACTCCACCAGTTCCTCAAATGTGATACACAGACACGTTTTACACTCTGGGACAGGTGATGACGGAGCAACTGTTTCAGTCTCGAAATTAAACATTTTTGAGTTATTTGGAAGAAAGTTACCGTAAGTAAATCTAATGATAAAGTTTGGTTTTAAGAGCTCTCATTCATCTATACATTACTCATCACAATAAACTTCATCTGTAAGGGCAGCACATTTATGTGTGCAGGCGCCCATGCATGGAGAGGACACGATACAACCTCAGGCATAATTCCTCAGGCATACCATGCAACTCCTTTTGAGACAGGGCCTGCATTGGCTTGAAACTCACTAGTTAGGTTACACTGTCTGGCCAGTGAGTGCTAATGATCCTTCTCTGTCTGCCTTCCCAGCCCTGGGGTTACAAGCATGAGCTGCCATGCCCAGCATTTTGCTGTGGGTTAGGGGACCCAAACTCAGGTCCTAATGCTGACAAGGCAAGCATTTGACTGGCAAAACTATCTCTGTAGTTAAAAGATGGGCATTTGACATTTGGAAATAGATTTTTATATTAGGATAGAGTCCTATAGTATGTATTTTAATAGCCACTAATGCAATTTTATAGATTATGCATGAAGCAAAAGTGTTTATTGGCAAAAAGCACATACGTCAGAACTTGTTGGTCTTGAATTCAAATTTTCTCTCTAGTGAAAGTCACTTATTGGATGTATGACTCCCAGAAACGTTAAATCTTCTCCGGAACTTCAATTTTTTTCACCTTATTTTTAATGATGACTGCACCTCACAGGGTGGCTGACAGTCTTTATTTTACCATTAGTATAATGCTTGTCATATTAAAAATACATGCTGTAATTTTATTTTGGGTGTGTGGGGGGGTTCATGTGTGGGAGCAAAGGCACACAGTGGAGATTAGAGGACAAATTTGTCATCCATTTTTCCCTTCTAGCTCATTTGAAGCAGAATGTCTTGTTTTTTAACACTCCATTCACCAGACTAGCTGGTCCCCAAGCTTCCAGGAGATTCCCCTGTCTCTGCCTACCATCTCGCCACAAGTGTGCTGGGAATACAGACGCCTACCAGAGTGTCCTCACTTTTACTTAGGGTCTGAGATTCTGAACTCAGGTAATGACAGTTGTGTGTCAAGTGCTCTATCTGCTGGTCCATATCCCCAGCCCTGTGTTGTTATTTTGAAACAAGGTCTCATTTATTCCAGGATGACCCTGAGTACCTAATAACATAGGCTGACTATAATAAGATAGGTTGACTCTAATGAAATAGCTGTCTTAAACCAAAGCCTGCAGTTTCCCCTCCATCTTGGGAGTTAAGAAGTTCAAGGCAGACACAAATGTGGATAAGGTTGATGATTAAAAAGAATAAAGAACCAGAATGTAAGGATCCTGCTGGAAACTCCATGGAGACCAAATCATGCTTGTACCATTGTTATATTGCTTGCACTCATGTTTACAGTACTTGCCTTGCTAGGAAACATTCTATGTTACAACATAAGAATGATTAATGGGTTTTTGCCTTTGAAACCTTCTGGAAAGAAACTGTCCAGTGGCATATGAAAAAGAATGTTATCATGACATGTCTTAGAAAACTCTGTCTTTTCATTACTAGTAAAAATATTTAGTAGTTTTGAACCAGGTATAGTAACATACAGGTGTGTAATCCCAGTACTTGGGAAGATAAAACAGTAGGATTTTGCAAGTTTGAGTCCAGCCTGGACTACATAAAGAGTACCAGGCCAGCCAGAGGTACATAGAAGGATCAAAAAAAAAAGAAGAAAGAGACAAAAAGAGAGAGAGAAGGAAGGAAGGAAGGAAGGAAAGAAGAAAGAAAGAAAGAAAGAAAGAAAGAAAGAAAGAAAGAAAGAAAGAAAGAAAGAAAGAGAAAGAAAGAAAGAAAGAAAGGAAGGAAGGAAGGAAAGAAGGAAGGAAGGAAGGAAGGAAGAGAGAGAGAAAGAAGAAAGGAAGGAAGAAAAGAAAGAAGAAACCTAACAGTTCCAATGTTTTTAGCATGTAATAGGCTGGTGAAACACCAGCCACTTTCCTTCTCTTAGCTACTCTGGATTTACCTGAAGACACCAGCTGGCTGACATTTAATATGGTCTCAGATGGCTATACTTTGTTCACTATGTGTGGTAAGGAAGGGACCAGTTGAATCAGAAACACAATTTCAAAGACCTTAGGCCAGAACAGTTCTGATCCAGGATGACTTCCAGCTGCTTAGATAAATGGAAAATGCTGTCTGACATCATGGGAAATAACTGTCCCCTGACCAGATATGATTGATTTTGACATTAAATGTTTAATGTTGATGGTTCTTGTAATCTGGATCTCAATAAAGGTCAACACTGACCACTAAGCAAAAACCACCGATATTTTCAGCATCACAGTATTTATATTTTATACAAAATTTTATATAAAAAGAAAAATCATGACTTCTTGAGTATCTTTAAAACATGAGACTTGACAACCAAAGAGGAATATACAATAGTGAGGACCCCTTTAGGCCAAGCTTGCTGGGTCCCCTGAATCAAAGGCCCAGTGGCACACAATGGCCTGCTTCACTAATTTGGAGTGGACCTTAGACTTCTGAGATTTTTTTACCTCAAATTAAATATGTTTATGCTGCACTAACAGCCATTACATCAAATGCCTATTTAATCTTCTAAACAAAAGAAGTATAGCTATAGCATTAACTTGGATTTTAAATGAACATGTAGCCTTGGGCACAATCCACTCATTGCTTTGATTACAATGTTAGGGAAAAGGAGTAAGAACTGGCTGTTTACATTTGTTCGTTTTCACGCTTTCTTGCTTATCATTGATAGAATAATACATAGAACAAATCAGTTCTCAAGATTGCCAAAAGAAAAAAAATGAGGATCCGATGCATTATAAACTATTATGGTCCTGAGAATTACTGTACAGTGCTCACTTTATTCAGAGTGACATATTGTTTCCTTGATGCTTTCTCAGGTCAAAATGAATGAGTGTAACCATCAGGATATCTCTGAAATGCAGCTTCTCCATACAACAGAATTCCCCAGCCTGAAAGGGGAGAGAAGTGAGGATTTTTCTTCAGCTCCACTGGCCTCAGAACATCATGGTGACACAGCACTTAAGAGACCATGATTAGGCAAGACACTATCTTATATGAGAGCAGCTGTTAGGTAGGAAGCAGACTACTGCTAGTTGAAGGATTACAGATTACAGACTGTTTGGAGGATTGCATTAGATATAGCAGAAAGGATAAAATCTGTACAGTAAATGCCAGCTGTTTTTAGTATATTGGCTATCTAATACATATTGTTTAAAACATATATCAAATAGAAGATGTGACAACATAGAAAATTTTATTTCAATGTATAGTTAGGAAAAAGCAAAACATAAGGTTGTGCGTTGTTTTGTTTGCAACTTCATAGAAAAAGTGTAACTGAGTTGAAGAACCCAAACCCAAATTAAATTATTCCAAAATGCTATCAAGGAATATATAAGATAGTTACATTATAGGCCTTCCTTTACTAATTGATACTTCTTTTGAAATTTTTAAATATTTGCTTATTTGCTTTTATGACAAAAGAACATTAATTAATCTATATTGGCTCCTGGACACTCTTCAATATGAAAATTTCCAGATGCTCAAGTCCCTTATATAAAATGGTGTTGTATTGGAATATAACCTATGCACATCCTCTTATAAACTGTAAATCATCTCTAGAACATGCATAATTACTAACATCATATGAGAAGTTATGTATAAAGTTGCTATACTGTGTCATTTAGGAAGAAGGACCAAAAAGTCTTTATATGTTCAATATAGATACACGTTTCCAAATATTTTCCAACTAGTCTTGGGTGAACCCATCAATGTGAGCAGAGACTACAGATAGGGAAGACCAAATATAATTGTATAAGGAATAATTAAATTCTCATGATCTTAAATAACTTTATTTTCTATTCCTTCTCAGTAATATGTACATATTCCCTCCTGCTTTATTAAACATCATTGTAAGAGTTTAAGTATGTAATGAGTGATTATAATTTCTATGATTAAAATAGCTCTGATCCAGGAATGAAGAAAGGCATATATATATATATATATATATATATATATATATATATATATAGTATATTTTACATATATCAGATGTTTGCTCTTTTAATGGGCTTTATATGGGTTGAGAAGAATTTAAATAGTAACTTGAATTTTCTTATTAAAAAATAAAACTTGGGCTGGAGAGATAGCTAAGTGGTTAAGGCACTTGCCTCCAGTGCCTAAGGCCCTGTGTTCAATTCTCCAGGACCCACATAAGCCAGACCCACAAGGTGGTGGTCCTGGTGCGCTGTCTCTCTCTCTCTCTCTCTCTCTCTCTCTCTCTCTCTCTCTCTCTCTCTCTCTGCTTGAAAATGAATAAATAAAATATTTTAAAAAATAAAAATAAAAATAAAACTTTGTTTCTTTTTGTCTACCATCTCTAAAAGAAACCTCAAATCAACTTTCCAGGAATATAGCTTTATTTCAAAAACATATCATTTAGCTGAACTTGTACACAGACAAATGTAAATTTTTCTTGCTAACCTGAAGTATATATTTATGTATGTGTTTATTTTGTAAGTTACATTGTGTATTGTTTGAATTATAAGGCAGATGGTAGGGGCCTGGGGTTTTATTAGACAATTTAGTAACTCTACAATAAGAAAAGGTGTTCCTTACAAGTAAATGTCAAAATTGAGTATATAAACATAAAAATAAAGATTTCTAGTAATGGTAATAAGCTTAATAGGAAGCCAGTTTGGCTGGCCTAAAAGGGAAAAGCAATGTTATCTTACACTGTGACCCTTGAATATCATTCCCTACAGTTAAGGATGTTAAGGCAGCAGCTGCTCCATGTCTCCTGATTCTTATACACGTGGGAAGGAAGCATTGACACTGTGGATTTGTTCCTTTAAAAATACAGCAGACTGCACCATTATGGAGCCAATGGTCCAGCCCTCTGTCTTCCCGTGAAACTTTTGGAGAAATTTCCATAAGTCTGTTACATAAAGTAACGTGTTGTTGTGACTGAGAAGAATAAGGTCACAAGAGAATTTACCACTTTTCCTTTTTCTAGCTTCCGTTGCCTCTAGATAGGCAAGAATTGAAAAACTTAAGAGCTCAGAGGAGGTATGGCATTATGGTCAAGAAATGTCATCAGAGATCTCCTGCTGGCACATCACAGGATGGTGCTTCTTCTGGGAGTTGAACGCCTGCAAAAATGCCAAGTACCCAGTGTGAACCACATCAGCGGAGGCAGAGCTGATGGCTTCTCTCTTCTACAAAAGACGCCCTCACATTGTGGTGCTCAGAATCACAGTTCTGTTGTTCATTCTTCTCATTAACATAAAATGTAGAGAAGCCATAGAGCTTTAGAGTCAAGATGAAAGCATGCATTTGTCCTTCTCTCAGGGATCACTTCATTTCTACTGGGAGTGTTACCAAACCAGGCCTGCTTTGCCCGCCGGAAATCACTGAAATGAGTTTTTCAAATGGCTCCTAAGATTCTTAAAATGGCCGATAGTGGAATTGAGACCCAGTCTCAGTGCCATCACTTATGGATGTAATTAGGGATATTCACAGGATAAATAAATAGGGTGATCTGTAATGTAGCAGCAGGTAACTGGAGGTAAAGCAGTAGGTGGCCTGAGCATACAATCAAGTTTCATGTCACTTTATGGGGCACATGTCAGGAGATGGCAAAGTTAGCAGGAAGTGACTGTGGAATTTCAGTCTCTTCATTGCAAAAGGGCACCCACATAGGCTAACTGAGTGGCCTGTGGTTTCAGGTCACTGAAAAGTCTTTGAAGAGTAACCTAGACAACCATCACCACAAGAACCCACAAGTCCGGGGTGTTATCTACAACAGAGCTAGAAAGGCCAATGCTGTGTGACCTCCAAAATTAAAGATTTTTAGTCAACTCAAAGCAAGTAAAGCTAGAGGGTTTGTTAAGATTTCTCCTCAATCTACTAAAGATATTTTTTAAAGGTATGGCATCTGTCATTAAAGTTTCAGATATGCTTAGAGAATCAATTAAAACCCACAATCAAAGAATGAGGTGATATATAAAATTTTAGATATTTGATACTGATAAGCAGAAGAAATTTTCTAGATAGCTAGGAAGGGCACATTAAGTCAGAAATCTTGCTCTATGACCTTGGCTACAATTCAGCTACTCCTTGGCTACAGTTTCGTATATATATATATATCAAACAGAGACAGACAGGGAGAGAGAGAGTCAGAGAGAGAATGAATGTGCCAGAGCCCTGGCCACTGCAAATGAACTCCAGGTGCATGCGCCACTTTTGTGTATCTGGCTTTACGTGGGTACTGGGGAATTGAACTCAGGTCGTTAGGTTTTGCAGGCAAGCACCTTAACCACTGAGCCTTGCCTTTAGGAATTACATAGTTAAGATGAATGCTAGGGTTCATACATTAAAATTGGAGACACTGGGGAAGAAGAACAGGAGGGTTTGTAGTTGTATATGAGACGGCTCAGCTGGCAGGGTAAGAGAATTCATAGATGCTTCAATATTAAGAAGGTTAAGATATGCACTAACCACCTCCATTTGTTTGAAACCTCAATGCAGGAGAGTTGACTGAGGACAAAGCTTTCGACCTGATTCACTCTTTCCCACAGGAAACAAGCAGCCCTGCATTCTCAAAGGTCAGAGATACTTAGAAATAGATGAACAGAAAATATCAGAAACATTTGAGCTATCTCCAATACTCTTAAGGTTTGGGCTACTTTCAGGAAATTTGCTAAGTAAATATTCAGTGTCTGAACAATTGGCAAGGCTGAGTGTTCATTCCGTAGAGGAAAACCACAGAGAGGCTGAGAACGCCGGCTGAGAGCCCAGCCAACACCCCAAGCACCTAATGGTTATTTCTTTTCTTTGTCCAGTCAATCATAAGATTCAGAAACCACAGATCTGCAAGAATCATGAGCAAACTGTATACTAACAGAACTTTTATTATAGATCAAATGATGATTTTTGCTCTGGAAACCGCCACATATTTTGAATGTGAAACCCCCATTGCTGAGGTGTAGTGGGTAGACGTAGAAAAAGATAAGTGAACCATGAAGATAAATTGTTCTGTGTTTGGGGAAAGATTCATGCAGAAAGTTCAGAGTTGAGCCTTTCAGATGTGTGAGTGAGAGCTGTTGAGAACTAAATTTAGCCTTTCTGTAAACCATCTCCTGTTTTCTGCACTGTTACGTTCTCTGGTATTTTAAGCCAATGACTGACATGCAAAGCTGGAGTAATGAGGGCACCGTCCAGAACATGATGCTTCACGTGGCTGTCTTAAAACTGGTCTGTGACCTGCACCATGCTCCATGCATCAGAAGGCAGCTGAGCTCTTCTCTCAGTGGATGGACTTGGGCAAATTGAAGTAGATACAGGTTTCTGTCCCATTCCTCCCTTCTTTTCCCTTTCATGGAAACTTCTCAATGAGAATAGAAAGAATCATGTTTGTATATATAAATTTAATTTGCCAACACTATAATAGAGTCAGATTTTTCAAAATAACATAAATCTTGTGTTGGACAGAAACAGAAAACAAAACTTACATCAAAAAGTGAGAAAAATCTGCAGGCATCTGTAGGGTGCACCAGCTAAACAGATCCATTTCATTACTGAGTATCTTTTGGATTATAATTACCACCAGAATTCATTTTGCCAAGACATCCATGCTTCTGATGGCCTGAACCATAAGTTTCCCATCAACACTGAAGCATGGGGTCAAAATATAGCCTTTGCTATTGGTTAGTAAGAGATTCAGCATATTTGTAAAAAGCATCCCTCTTTTTCAGTGCTTCATCAAGTGTTCCCTGGTGATTTAGTTGCATGTGTATTTCACATTATCTCTTCTAACATGTTTTCATTTAAAAGGATCACTTCTGAAGATTGGGCTCCCCTGATACCTACATCCTGGTTACCTTTCTATTACCATGTTGATGTTTACAACCCTCCACCCCACGGGGTTCTTGCTTCCCACAAGATATGTGGAGTAACTGCCTAGTATGTGGGTACGTGAAGCAGGGTGAGTCATTCCCAGTATTTTTAATAGCTAAAAGTGTCCACTATTTTTGGAGCCATAGAATGGAATGATGCCAAATATTTACATGCCAGACTGCTGTGATGTGCTACCAGGATATCCCCCCATCACTAAATCTCAGTGAGCTTTGCAAAATCCTTTCTTGAATTCTTTTAAAGAAAGCAATTCTCTCTCTCTCTCTCTCTCTCTCTCTCTCTCTCTCTCTCTCTCTCTCTCTCTCTCTCTTCTCTCTCTCTCTCTCTCTTGACTTTTCTGGTTATTGGAAGTTAGGTTTGGAATCGGTTTTATAAAAATAGATCTTTTGTATCTATTATTATTATTATTATTATTCTTTATTCCTGCTGTGTGAGTTGTATAAGGCAAAATGTAAATACGACACAAAGGAAGATTATTACTTCATCTTAATCCTCATTGTGAGAGAGGTAATCTTAACCTGCAATGACCCCCTGATAGTAGGTATGAGTTTAACCCATTGGATGTGCCATCGTCAAATTCTGGAGAAAGCTTAGTTATGCTTTTAATTAAAATTTTAAGAAATTAGATGCTGTAAGAGTTTTTTCTATCCAAACTCCAAGATTACTAGTATGAATCCAAATTAAGAATTTTTAAGCATTTTAATTGACTGCTTTATTTAATTGTAAATTCAAAGTGGAAATTATTTATATGTCACCCATGTGCCAGTTCAACACAACTATAAGGAACTAAGGATAGAGCCACGAAAAAGAAAACCACATGGTCTACTATGAAGGAGTTTATAGTGTATTTGTTTTGGTTCCATTAACTTATTCATAAATCTACCCGCAGCTAAAAAATATGGGTTATAATTTACTTAACCACTATTTTGTATACAAATGGCGCTTGGTAAATTTAAGTGTGCTTAGTTCAGTACACATAGTATGGTATAGCATTAGAATGTAGGTTTAAATCCTGTCTCCAAAATGGCTAGTTGTTACCTTGTGCAAGTTGCTGAGTTGAGTTCTTCCAAAATGTATCCCCACTTTTAAGAAACTCAGAATAATGATTATCTCGTGTTTGAGAGTTGAATAAAATGTACTGACACGGTACAATTTTCATGTGACTGCTGCAAACTTCCTGCACTCTCCCCACTGCTCCACATTGTGCTGTTTCTGAGCTATTTAGTATGAATATCAGCTATTGTTGATCTATATTCAGGAATCAATCACATACGAATTTAAAACAAAAATGCATTCCCTAAAAAGGAACAAAAAAACAAATCATCATGTCCTTTTCAGAGGAAAGAACACACACAGTATCATTGAATCTTACCAATTTTTCTGAATTATGAAATGACTGGACCCTAGTCAGTTATGTTAAATAACAATTCTCTAAACCTAGAGAATCAGCTCAGAAAATCCTTTTAATATTACATCAAAATGTCACCGTCTTTTGACACAGCTTTTTTGCAACAAAAGATGTTACATGGGATTGAATTTGCACTAATTAGTCCTTTTATATACCAGAAAAACTTTTATGTATTGTTGATTCTATCAACTTTCTATTTTAATCTCAGGGTATGTCGAATTTCTGTTCATATTATACTCGCAAATATTTTGCTACAGTAGGAGATGAGACAAATAATTTGTAAATAAAATTATATGAAATGTTTTCATGGAGGTTTGATAGAAAAAGGGTCTAACACACTGGCTACTGGGAATAATTCAAGGTTGATTCTGTTATCATATCATTTTATTTCAATGTTATTATTAGTATTTTATTATTAACATTGAAACAAAGTTTTTTCTTTCGTTAAACTTTTATTTATGTGTTTAAAATACAGTATTCCAACAGATGTTTTAAGAGTGTATTTCTCTGGATGCTCAGACAAAATCAAGATGGAAATGCCTTTTAGAGCATTATGAATTTCAAGATCAGGTTCTGAAAAAAAATTTTTTGAACTTTCATGAAAGCTAATCCCACCTCCAAGTGCCCTATGGAGATCAAAACCCTAATGCAATTGAAAACAAACCTAGTTTAAGTGTTTCAGAAACCTCCCTTCAATGTTGGCCAACATCTGAGGATTCCTTGAGGATTTAACTTTTGAGAGAATTGAAACATTCTATTATGTTCCTGGGCCTAAAGTATCTCTCAGAGCAATCATGATCAGGTGTACTTGGCATACACAAGATGACACCTCTCTCTCCCCCTCCTTTATTTCCTTCCAACCTTCCCCCTTGTACATGTGCACAAATGTGTACACACACACACACACACACACACACACACACACACACACACACACACACACACACACCTACTATGGTATTCAACCATCCATCCAAACTAAAAATGTCACTTGTGACCTATATAGGAAATCTCTCAAATCCCACAGCTGTGCAATTTGACTTATCTGTTTCAGTTAGCACCTCTGAGGTCATGTTTCCTCTAGTTTCTACTTCATTTCTCAGAGTTCCATGGCAGCTCTGTCTATTGAAAGTTGGGGTATGTGGTGGATTGGATCAGGTGTCCCCCATAAAATCATGCGCTCTGAATGTCTGATCCCTGGCTGATGGCAATTTGGGATTTGGATCCTTGCTGTAGGAGGTGTGTTGTTGGGGTATACACACTAATGAGTATTATACTTGGTTTCCCTTTGCCGGTGTTTGGCACACTGTCCTGCTGTTGTAGTCTGCCTGAAGTTGACCAGTATGTGATGTCGAGCCTCTGCTCATGTCACATTTTCCCCTGCTGTTATGGAGCATCCCCTGAAGTCTGTAAGCCAAAATAAACCCTTTCCTCTCATAGGCTGCTTTGGGTTGGGTGATTTGTGCTGGCAACAAGAAGGTGAGAGCAGCAAGATGTAACTCAGTGGTGGGGCATTTGCCTGCATGTGCAAAGCACTGGGCTTGATCCTCAGGTCATTCTCTCTCCTCTTCTCCTCTTTCTGTCTTACCCACACAGATTAAACTCTTACCCCAAAAAGTCTTTATTGACAGGGGTACATAAAGAAATAGAGAATACTGCTTTTTAAAAAATACTTTAATTATTTGCAAGCAGACAGAGAGAGAGGTGGGAGAGAGGGGGAGAGAGAGAGAGAGAGAGAGAGAGAGAGAGAGAGAGAGAAAGAGAGAGGGAGAGAGAGAGAGTGTGTGTGTGGTTGTGTGTTAAGGGTATGTACCAGGACTTCTTGCCACTCATTGCACAGTTACTCCAGACACATGTGCCACTTTGTGCATCTGGCTTTATGTGGGTTCTGGGTAATCAAACCTGGGCCCTCAGGCTTTGCAAGCAAGTTTCTTTAACTGCTGAGCCATCTCTCCAGCCCAAGAATATGGTTTTAAACATAACAAACTTAAACCTAAACATTTCTGAATAGTTTATTCATATTTCCCCCCAAATAGTTCATTTACATTGTGATGGTTAGGTTTTGTTGTCAACTTGACCTTTTTAGTAACTCTTGGGTGGGTCTCTGAGGATGTTCACAGGAAGGCAGCCTCTCAGTAGGGGGCAGGATGTAAGGAAGCTCAAAGGAGCTATAAGTAAACATCCTTTCCTGTGTGGGCAGTGCAGGAAGGAAATTCCAGAGACTCAGGAAGCCATTCAGTCTGGGATAGGGTTGCCAGACCCCACCCTAAGGCTATATAAAGGGGAAGAAATTCTCCCCTGGCCCTCCTACCTGTGTTTCTGTTCTGTGTGTGTGGTGGTGGTGATGGGTTTCTCTCTCTGCTTGGACCTGTTAAAGGGGAGCGGTCTCTTTTGCATTCCGGAACTTCCCCTGTATCTAAAGCTACAAATAAATTCTTTCCTCCCATAAACTGTGCCTGGTTTAGAGATTCATCCCAGCTGCATGTGGCTGACTGTGACATACATTTTCATTCAAATATAAATTTCATAACTTTAGGATTATACCTAGTGAATATGAATTATTTCATGTTAGTATTTATTGTACTGTTTGGTCTGATTCATCATGTTCTTACTAAGATTATATCTATAAGATAAAGTGTGATAAAATCACTTAAGGCCAGTGTTTCTGTTACTGAAATCTATGGTATGTTTGATCTTCACGTATGAAGTGGGCTCATTTGAGAAGTATCATCTCAGATAAAACATCTCACTTTTTCTTCAAGGATGAGTTGCAACAAGTTTTTGACTTGCTACTGCAAATATTTTTTTTAAAAGTTCAAATTGTAGAATTGAAAGTAAATTTAGATGATGTCTACTTCAGCATTCTCATTTTATTTGCAGAAAAAAAGTTGGTTGTCAAATGTCACATAATAAGTAAATGAAAGGTAGATTACAGGTTCTTGTTATAAATTTCAAACGTAAAGCTGATAGATAAGTATTTTTCATAGTATTTCCTACATGTGGTAATATGACACAAAAGTGATTACATGAAAGTTTAGAAATGTACCTGTGATTTCAACAAAACTACTGTAGCTAGTAAGTGTTTTTTTTTTTTTAAAGTAATCTTGGGCTGGAGAGATGGCTTAGCAGTTTAGGCATTTGCCTGCAAAGCCTAAACCTTGAGTTCAATTCCCAGCACCCACCTGAAGCCAGATGCACAAGGTGGCACATGTATCTGGAGTTCTTTTGAAGTGGCTGGAGGCACTGGTATGCCCGTTCTCTCTCTCTCTCTCTCTCTCTCTCTCTCTCTCTCTCTCTCTCTCTCTCTCTCTCTCTCTTTCTCTCTCTCTTCTTGTAAATAAATAAATATTTTTAAAGTTATCATATGTTTTACATACTCTTTTCACAATAAATCTTGAATTTATTTATCCTGTAAGTAAATTTGGAGTTCCAGAACTAAAATCATACTTCATCATTTATTCTATGACTTGGGTAAATGATTTAACTTCTTTGCCTAAAATGCTCACTTGCAAGATAGGGATTTATATTTTATTTATTAGTTGAAGATTAAGCAACATAATAATCATACAACTCTTTTTAAACTCACCAGAAAAGATACAATTGTTTCTCAATTTTAAAACTGTATTCCTCTTTCAAGACTGTTTTACACTCTACTGAATTTGTAAATTCTAACTTATCTGTAATATTTTGAGTTGAGAAAAAGAGATAGAAATGCTGTTTTGTAACTGACAAATGGAAAGACGCTAGAATGGGATTAGAGGAACCTTTTCTAACAAGTAAAACAATGGTCTTCATGCACAAGTTTTCTGTTGTATAATTTTATTTTCTTTCTATTCAAGCCTCCAGATACAGCAACAAAGACTGAAAACGCAGACATCTTAGAAGGCCAGATGACTTTTTAGCTGGTTAGAGTGAATGGATTAAGAAACATGAGTTGGGGGATTGAAGAAAAGAACCTATCTGAAAAAAAATACACCATCTCCAGAAACTACACCAAGCCCTCAGTGGTTACAGCCTTTGTCTTGGCCCACAACAGCCAGGGACTGGGTTAGGGTTACTTATGTAGCAATAAGGACACTAAAAGTCAGGTTACAGCTAAAGACTTTTGTTTATTCTTATTCAAACTCATATATATTATCTGTAGATAATAGTTATGAGTATACTTTAAAAATAATGTTTAGAAAAATACAATATTCTTCTAGCTTCAAATGGCTGTACCTCTAAGAACCTAGCTGTTTGGATTTCAAGGCCCATCTATCACAGCTTCTTGTCTCATGGGTCACTAATAAAGAATGGTCATGAGCAATGTTGGCTTGGAAAGTGGTCTGAGAAAAGGGGACTTCATAGATGTGGGTCACAAGGTATCTCCCCTTAATCAGTTGCTCTCACTTTATAATTTCATCATTGCAGATTCACTCCTTTGGACTAAGAAAAGTTTAAAAAATTAAGCTGTAACCTATTGGCCAAGGTTTAATATGACTTTTAAAAAAATTGATATTTCTTACAGTTAGCTGACAAACAGGCCCCTGGGGTGAGAGGAAACTCTGAAAGCAGGAAAGGGATTGGAGAGTGGATTCTGGGATGGAGCAGCCCAGAAAGTACTTGCTGTGTGAGAAGGTGTGGAGGGCAGTATCTGTCAGTGATGTAAGTGTGCAGATGTCATTTGATAAGTTACTTGTTGACTATAAAGCAGCACCTCAAAGTCAAGAAGGAAATCAGAAAATGGGACCTAGAAGAACTCAGAGACAAGCCTACCAGCAGTTTGCCTTAAACTAATCCCGTTCATATGTGTGTATGATCGTACATACACATGTGTGAAGTATGCATGGTTCCTGCACTGTCTTGGTTGGCCCGATGGATCATATATGTCTTTAAAGCAAAGCTTTAGCCCTTGTTTGTTTTTAGCTCTTCTCAGGGTTATGTACACTGTGGGTCCTCTATAAATACTGCTGAGTGACTGACAGTCTGTGTCTGTGGCCTTTAGCCAGACAGAGGAGAAAAAGCGCAGAGTCAGCTGAGAATCAGCCAAGAATGACGGTCAACTGTAATTTTCTGGGTAAATATGGCAGGACCTTCTCATGCTAAAACACAATCAGAAAACAAAAGGACGGATCCTTAGACTCTATTTCCACATAGTTATAAGAAATGCAAGAAAAGGAAAATTGAATCAGGAACTTCAGAAGTGAAATCATCTCCGCAGAAAGATCAAGACAAGCAAATTTTCTGGCTAGAGATCATTTCTTAAAAATGCTCTTTTACCTTCTGACCTTTCTAGAAGGAGCTATGGCCCATGGTCATGGCTGTAGTTGGGCCCATTATTCCTGTAATTTCCTAATAGGGCTCAGGTGCTAAGTCAACACCACAAACACGGGTTCCTTAGGACGCCATTTTAAGTGATAAATTTGAAGTAAAGTTAGCACTATAAAAATTGTTATTATAAAAAGATACTTTTTCAGGCTGAATTTTTTGCATGCAGTCTACATTGTATTAAGATTTCACCTTTTAATAGTAATAACGGATACATCTTTAGAGCTGGGTTTCTGCCAGCTTCTGGTCTAAGTGTACATCAGGGATGTTAATTCCTCTTATTGGGGTCTTGGGCTTCAGCTTACACAGAAGAAATTAAGATTCAGAGAGGTTAAGTGACTTGCCAAGTCTTAGATGTAGGGAATGGGAGAGGCAGAGTTGAACCTCTGTGTATCTGGAAGCATATTCTCCACTTCAGTCCTTGTGTCCTCTGAGATTCCAATTGAGCATGGCAAACTGGATGCCAACTACATAATCACTAGCAATAATTGATAGAATGCAGATTTGACACAATATCTCAAACCTACTGAATCAAAATTTGGAGAGGCAAGGCTGGGGAATGTCCTTTATTAACAAGATTCATGAGAGAGTCTAATGGTCATCGTAACTTCTAGAGTGAAGGATTCTTCTTCAGCATTCCTCATAGGCTTAGGGAATTTATTTGGAACAGGGTATCTGTTCCTGAAGCATTTTCTACAGCACTTCTCTGTTTATAAATAAGCCAATGTCTAAATGAATGAATCAGTACATCTAATGGCAGTCATTTCTCATTCTTTCTTCTTCAGTCTCAGGGATCCCATAGTCTTCCTTCAGTTTATTTACATATTCTGGGCATTTTATATAATAGAGTAATAGAATGGCTTATAGATGAGAGCCTATGATTTGTTTTCATAGCTATAGAGACTTTGTTCTCTCTGTCATGACTAGGTTCTTTCACTGAACATAACGTAGTGTGTACATTATTCTGCTACTTTCTATTGCTGAAATTGAATGGATATTATACATTTTATGGTCAGTTGAATGATGAAGAATGGTGCTAAGAACATTCATGTACATATCTTTGAGTGTACATATGATTTTAATTCTTCAGGACATCTATCCAGGACAGTTGCTGGTTATGTGATAATGCTTTGTCTAAACTTTTGACAATCCAAGACTTCCAAAGAAGCTGCACCATTTTCATTCTTACCAAAGGTGTGTGAGAATTAATTTTCTCTACTTTCTGCTAACATATAGTATCATCTGACTTTCCAATCCTAGCCATTCTAGGGGAAGTAAAATAGCAGTTCATGAAGGTTTGACTTTACATTTCTTTGATGCCTAATAGTAGTGTCTAGGTCTCTCTTTTGTTGCTGTAATGATACTGTAATGTGGTAACTTATAGAAAGGTTTACACAGCTCATGAATCTAGTGACTGGAGTGTCCAAGTAATATGATGTCGGCATCTAGCTGTGTCCAGGTGCAGCAGAGAAACAGAAAGGGAATCCGTTTAGAGAATGAGGTGATATGGCAAAGCAGGAAGCAAGAGACTGTGGGAAGCCAGGTTCACTTAAAAAAATGATAACCGGGTCTTATGGAAAAAAATCCAGTTCTAAAAGACTTGATCTACTTCTTGCCAAACAGACCAAATCTAGTCATGAGGGTGGAACATTCATGACCTAATTACCTACTGAAAGGCCCACCTCACAAAGGTTCTATCACTTCACCACAATTCTGCAACAGTCCAAATTCCAGCCAAATGAACTTTTGGAAGACATAGTCAAACCAAACCCAAATCATAGAAATTGTTAACTTTTCATGTATTTACTGGATAGTTATATATCCTGTTGAAGAAAGCATTCAGGTCCTTTGTTTGTTTAATTGAATTTATTTTGAGCATATGTGCTACCAAAATAAGCATTAGATCTGTTATTCTAATCACTGAGTTGTCAGAGTTCATTATCTAGGGTCAATCATGAAGTGTAAAGATTTACAAATATTTTCTCCCGTCTGTGAATTGTTTTCTCACTGTTTTATGCTATTCTTTGAAGTCAAATGTCTTTATATCGACTTTAATCTTACTTCTGCTACAAAGACACTGTCATGAATTGAACGATATTCCCCTAAAATTTGTATGCTAAATTCTTATTTCTCAATATCTTAGAATGTGACCCCACTTGGAAATAGGATTGTTGAGGATTTAAATTATTCAAGGTCAAAGTATAGCAGGTTGTGCCTCTAGTCTCATTTGACCATAGTCCTTATCTGGAGAAATGTGAACACCATATGCCCTCTGAGGGAATGGCATATCCTGCCACAAGTGAAGAAACCACCAGAACCTAGGAGAGAGGCCTGAAATGGATCTTTCTCTACTGCCTTCCAACGGAGCATGACCCTTGAACTTAGACTTCTGCCCTCTGGAAGTATGAGTCCATAAATTTCTCCATAGTCACTCAGATTACAGTAGCCTTTAAAACAACTGAACCAAACTAATACTGATGCTTAACATGAAAGTAGAATTAGTAGTTATACCAGATCAAAAAAGGTTTAATTACATAATATTTCTTGATTTGTACTTTTAATTATAATCCTTAATTATATGAAAAATTACATTGTATTTTGGGGCCCTGGCTTTGTTTTTCGGTCCAAGTCTCATATTTTTTTAAATTATCAAAATAGTATATCTACCTTTAGGGAACATAATTTTTTGAAATTTATTTTATTGAAATACTCACTCCCTTTTTATATACATAACAAAGATGGTGGACTCACTGCTGTTTTGTCTAAAATTTCTACCATGATAATGTTCTTACTTCCAGTGATTGGTTTAGAATTGTACAAAAGATACATAAATGGGGAATTACTAAACAAAGGTTTCTTATTCACAAGAAATAGACATGAAAGAGAAAGTTCTGTCATCTTCTACTGCAGGTGCCTTTTGTGACCACATGACAGTTGTTTTTCAGAAAATTGGTCACATAGATGATCAAAGAGTAGTGAGAAATTGGGTTCATGGCTTTGGTTTTTGTAGTCCAAAACATCCAAACTAGAAAAATAACTTTCCTTTGCTAACAACAGCCTTATCTTATTTGGCTGAATCTTCTTGCTACTGTCTGAATTTTACAAAAGTTCTGTTGGAAAATTATTCTTTTGTGCTATAAACATTTTTTTTAAAAAATTAAGTGTGTGTGTGTGTGTGTGTGTGTGTGTGTGTGTGTGTGTGTGTGTACACGTGCCACAGCATGTGTGTGGAGGTCAGAGGACAATTTTCAGGTGTCTGTTCCTTCTTTGAGACAGTCTTTTGCCATTGCAAATGAATGGCCAGACTACAAGGAAAATCAGGCCCTAGCCCACCAGCTTCAGATTCTCCTGACATAAGCCACTTTGCATCAGGCTAATTCATGTGAGTGTTGGGGAATGGAACCCTTTGCAAGTAAGGGTGTTTACCTGGTGAGTCATCTCCCCAACCCTCTGGAAACATTTTCAATTTGGTATCATCTCTAACATGACTAAGTAATGCAGTGTGTGTGCAGAAGAGGCGAGATCTCAGCTGCAGTCCTCAGAGTGGCTGGAGACCTCACAGCAGTCATTCCGGCTTTGGCAACAAGCAGTGTGCTTTTTTTTTTTTTTTAAATTAAATTTAATTTTTTTTTAAATTCCAGACTGCTGAACAAATAACTTTTTTCCAATGTGTGTACTCAATGGCTATATTGCTCACTGCTTTTTCATAATAATTACAAAGACTATTTAATGGTTCTGAATCCTAATTTGATGCAGAACATTAATTAGTGAATCCAGCCCAGCAGCTGAGAATGTCAGCCACGTTTCTTCTTACCCCATAGCTTTGATGGACTGCTGTCAGAGCCTCCCTTTCCTGTGGGGGATGGGAGGCCAGTACAATATCCAGCGCACTGGTTGAGAACACAGTTGGCTCTAGTTCCAGTGCCTGCCTCCCCAACACTCAGGAAATTATCTACCTTCTCTCAATTGAAGTTGTCTCACCTGCTAAACGTGGGCTTGAATTAGCTGATCCATGGAAGTCCAAGTGCTTTAGGTTTTTAAAAGACTCCTATCTCTATCAATTATCCAACTTGTTGGCTCTTTTATTATTTTTTTGCAGTTTTAAATTAATTAATTTTAATGGATATGTTTTAATTGTAATTTTAGCTCAAAAATTTAAATGTCAGGGTTTTAAAAATCAATTAATTGTATACATTTATGGGGTGAAAGCGTGACTGTTTGATATGTGTATACAGTGTGTAATGATCAAATCAGGGCAGTTAGCATTTCCAAATCCTTGAAGTATAATATTTATGAAGCATAGTGATACATACACACATGGTGGGCACTAGCCAAGTCAGAATCACTGTTAATGCTTCTGTCTCATTATTTTGTGTTTGGAGGCTTTATGCTCTCCTACTTATTCCTGAAAATTGTAATAGGTTATTGTGAAGCATTCACCCCACTGTGCTACTATAGAACCTTAGAACTTATTGCTTCTCTCTAGTGTTTTGTGCATGGTATCCATCCTCTGTCTGAATGCTCCTACCTTTTATCCATCCTGGCCTCTAGTAATCACTAGTATACATTTATAATGATTTTCAGCATGATCATATGCAAGAGAGCATATGGTTTTTGTTATTGTTTATGACTTCCATTAACAGAATGTCCTCCAGGTCCATCCACTTTGCTGATATGGTAGACATTACTTTTTTATGATATCCATCATATAGATAGATAAATAGATAGATATAATCACCCTCTCATCCATTCATCTGTTGGTGGGTAAGGTATTTAGGATGATTTCATATCTTAGCTAATATGAATAATGCAGTAAATAAACATGAATGTGCAGTTTTCTCTGTGATATGAAAATATATTTTTCTTTGGTTGTATATCCAGAAATAAGATCTACATCATAGATCTATATTTACTGTTCTGAGGGTCCTCTATATCCTTTGCCATAATGGCTATATTATTTTAAACTGCCATTGTTTGGTTCTTTATAAGCAAATGCTGTAATTATTCAGTGTGCTTTTATTCTTTCTTTCATGCTACTAATATGTAATGATTTCAGTATTATTATTCTGAAGATGGTAGAATGGTCATACTAGACAATGTCACTCTACATCTTATAATGTCACAATAATGTCAAATGTTATACCCTTAAACAGGAGGTTCTGTGTAGGGCAATAGGAGTTAAAGATAGAAACAATGGATTTCAGAAGAGATACCACGTATTTCTTTTGCCTCAGAAAGGCTTTGTGAAGTCAAATATAAAATTGTATCTGACAAGACAAATTCACTGGATTTCCTTTGAGGCTCCGTAAGATTCTGAGACATACTAGCTTTGTTAGTCTATTTGTTTCCAATACAAAATCATTTATTCTTCAATGCTCCTCAATGTCTTTGTATATGTATGTATGTTTTGGAGAGTTGAGAGGCAAGAAGTTGGCAAAGAAATTGCTTGTTAACATCTCAGAAAGACATCTTGATCTACCTATATTTGTTAATGCAAACTGTACAGTGCTTTACCCCGTCTGCAGAACTGAATTTAAAACCAAACATAACATACTTCACACTTAAAAAGCATGACAGACTGTAGCTCACTGGTGAGGTGAGATGATTTAACAAGCTATGGAGTTTTAAATATCTCTGATACTAAGTGCTCTGGCTATAAAAATAGCTTTAAAGGAACAGAAAATGACCTAAAATAATGAGAAGCTTCCTTTCTAAGTAAGACAATGTGAGGGTCATTTTAACACATTCCAGCTTTGCTTAGACTATACAATATCCAATGAGAGCTGGCTTATTCAGGGTGGTGTGGACATAGACTGTACTCTATCTATGATGCCTGGATATCAACACACCAGCCTGTGTGGTTAACTTATTTTTGGTATGAAGTGTCCTTACGGGGTGACAGCCTAAGGGCCCTGATGATCTTTCACACAGTGGGAAGACAGCAGCTCAGAGGTATCACATGATAGACGTTTTCTCTGTACAGGCCACAAACTTCCCAACTAGAGTTCACAGGAACCGTGTTAGCATAGCTAGTGAGTTAGAATGCTAAATACCATTGTAGTTATTCCAAAAGTATTCATTGTATGTCTATCCAGACATCAGGACACAGCCCCAAGAAAACGTAATGATCTGCCCTTATGAAACTCGAATTCTTGAGAGTAAGGTTGATGCTTAAATGGCAAACCAAAACAGCTGTTTTAGACAGCACAGCGTTCAGAAGGAAACAAAGCAGGCCAAGTGATCAGAGGCTATTTTAGGTGTGTGGCCCTAGGAGGATAACTGAGATAAGGCAATGATAGGAATACATTAGTAAAACACCAAACAGAGGTAGTTTTTTCCAGCTAGGAACTTTCATAGAAAGTGGATAATACCGGACTGAACATAACTTGGGAACCTCAAGGAAGCCCATGAAGGCTTGTGTGTCCAGTGCAGGATGAGCATGGTGATGAAGTCTCCAAGTTAGGTAAGAACTTTCGCTTCTATTCTAAGTACACTTGGCATTCATTGGAAGTTTCAAAGCAGGAGTGAGAGGTAGGGATGCAATTGATATTTTTGAAACACAATGCCGCCTTTCGCTTTTAGCTTCGAGCCTAATTTCTAATCACTGCATTGGTCAGACACTCCCGGGCCTCTTGTTTGCCCGATGCTTGCGCTGCCCTGGCTTTGTGTGCACCCGACGCCCCGCAGCTGACAGCCCGGCGGGCGCGGTGACAGCTGGCGGGGCTGCGGGAGGGGGAGAGCGGCCACGCGCGCTCCCGGGGAGGGCTGAGGACGCGCCTCCGCGGGGCTCACCGGGCGCTGGAGGTTCGGTCTCCGAGCCCGCCCGGATTCGGCGTCGGAGACAATGGGGACCCCCGGCTGGAGGCAATGGCGCGGGGGCCGGGGGCCGGGGCCGGGGCGGCGGGGAGAGCGCGCGCGCGCTTAGCCCCGCCGGGGAACCACAGGTGGGGACCTGGGGCCCGGGCGGGCCTCGGCCCACACCCCCGAGTCCGCGCTCCGGATGACCGATCCCGCGCCGGGTTTTGGGATCCGCCCGTGTCCGCAGGCCGCGCCCCGAGCCGCCCGCAGAGAGCCGACACCCTCCGGGCCGGGGCCCGCGGTGGTCCCGCCCTCCCCCGGGTCTCCGCGTCGGCGACCGGCTAGAACCGCGGCTCCCGCGGGACGTCGGGCCGAGCCGACCCGCGGCCGAGGAGACAGCGGTCTGGGGCGGCCCGCACAGCGTCCCGCCGCCTTGTCCCGCATCGCTGGCGCTCTCGCGTGTCTTCCGCGTGTTTTGCCTCCGGGATGTCCGTTCCACCGGCCAGGAGCTGTGATTCTAGGCACAGCGCCCGACACCCGGAGGGACACAGCGGGAACGCTCATTGGCTGAAGGAGTGAACCCGGAGAGCGCGGCGGCCCGGGAGCTGCCGCTGGGGGCGGGGCTTGCGGAGGCCCCGGCGCGCTGGCCGAGGGCGGGGCTTGCGGAGACTCCGACGATCTCACTGGGGCGGAGCTTGCAGAGGCCCCGCCCAGTCCCCGCCCCCAGCCCGGGACGCTCCTCCCCCGCCTCTCCCTGCGGGCGGCCGTGGCCTGCGCGGCGTCCGGAGCTCGGGCTTGTCTCTTTCCATCTTGCTGCGGCAGTTGCGAAAACCCGGAACGGCAGAGAGGCGGGCGGAGCGGCGCACGGTTCGCCGCACTTCCCCGGCAGCCCTGGGAGGCCTCGCTGGGCATGCTCAGTCGGCAGGGCCGCTTCGGCTCCGCGAGTAGGAAGCTTGGGCGCTCCGGTTGGAAGGCTCGGCGGCGGGGGGGAAGATGGAGCCCTTCACCAATGGTGAGTGGATAGCCCGAGCCGCGGCTTCCCGGGCCCTCGGCGGGGGTCTGGGGGTCCCTCCGCGGGCTTCCCGCGAGGGCTTGGGGGGCGGGCGTGAAGGTCAGCGCCGCTCCGCCGGCGGCCAGGTGAGCGAGCCAGCGAGCCTCAAAGTTTGCGCCGCGTGCGCCTAGGAGGGGGCGGCGGGAAAGTTGGCGGCGGGGTGGCGCCCACCGCGGGAGGGGGCGACGATCCCCGAATCCCGGCCAAGTTGGGATGCGCGCGGGGAGCTGTCCCGCGCGTCCTCTCCGGAACCAGCCGGGGTGGGGCTGCGGGGCTGGGCAGGCTGAGCGAGTGCCAGGATGGGGAACCTGCGGGGAGGCGAGCTCGCCCCTGCCGGTGCCCCTGCCCGGTGCCCGGTGCCCGTGCCGCCCGCCCAGGCGCCCTCCGGGCTGGGGCTCCGGTGCTCCGCAGGTCCTTCCACCCGTGGATCACCGACAGTCCCCTCCATGGTGATATCACAAGTGTGACCCTGGGGGAGAGCCAAAGCAGCCTGCGCCCTGAAAACCGCCAGGGCCCCCCCCCCTTTGCTGAATGGATGAGCACCCATCCAGCCCCTTCAGAAATGATGGCTTTTGTTTTTGTCAGAAGTGCTGGAGTTACCATTTTCTGGAGTTGAGCGTGTAGATTCCCCAGTTAGGAAAGAAAGTAGGAAAACTGTTATCAGGATAGATAGTAGGTACTGAAATTAGGGATTTCACTTTCTGATTGTGTTTCCTTGTAGGTGATTGGTTACTTCAGGTAGGTAGAGTATGAGATTACTAGAAGACAGGTACACCCCTGATTGGGTGGGCTATTTGCTATCTAAGAGACAGGGAGACACTGCCCACTACACCCCAGCCAGACCCTGTTGTGAGCTGTGAGCTAATTCAGAACGCTTCATTCTACTCCTGTATTTCTGTCTCGGTACTGTTTAATTAGGCTTAATGATTGCAACTCTCAATCTTCTTTCTCATCCAGTTACTATTTGTAATGACCAAGACTCAGAATAGCCTGGTAAAGTTACCCAGAGAATAAAGGAAGACCGATCGAGCTGAAAGGCACCATGGAGATTATCTAGAACTTGAGTGTAAAATATATTTTGTACAGTGTTCAGGTCCTTGCAAATCAGTACTGCAAGGCTTATTCTTTGTTTTGGGAAGAATTATTTCAGGCTTCCATATTTGTAGGGGTTTTGAATGCAATATTTCACGCAATTAAATTCTTGACAACAAAGGCTGAGTCACCCAGCTGATTTGCTGACCCTTCACCTACAGAATTAAAGCCCATTCTCATAACTTTTGAGTTTAAAATCTTCTCTCATAGAATTTCCTGCTTTAGATGTGTGTCTGCAAATTATCACATTTCAGTGGACAACGGAAAAATCCCAGAGATGAGAACAGAAGAAACAGCAAGGCTTCAACTTTCATGAAGCAAATTGGGTTTCTGACTCCTATCTGTCTTCTGATTTTCAGAGTTGATGCTGGAGACAGATTGGCAGTGTATCATTTTAGTTAATGCGATAATTTTCTTGGAGTCCTCTCTACCCTCATTTAACAAGGAAATTAGAAACTACAGCATATGAAGTCAGCAAGACATTAGATACTGGTAATGTAAGATGCTTTGAAGGCAGACTAGATATTTACTTCAAAACTCAGGAAAGTTTGCTGCAGAATTTTCTAGTATTTCCAAACATAACCTGGTGTAACAGAAAACATATTTTATCTTTGTACTTAATCTCGCTCAGTGCAGCAATATATACATATTAGACTCTCATAGCTCTAGATGTTCTGTTGCAGATTGTTTTATCATCTTTGAATTTGTGATTTGAAGGATATATCACACTTGATATAGGCTTTTATCATACATCTATCCTCTTTCCCATTTATACTTTCTTGAATATTCTGGCATAGAGATAAGTGTGCAAGCTTAACAAAAACAGCTTCAATAATTCAGGACCACCTAGCTTTCAGTTAAAATGTTATGTATGGTTTCACTCTTTGACCTATCAGTTTGTAAAGGAAGTGAATTTCTGTCTTGTCATTCTGGTTTCAGTACTCATTTGTTCAAGCAGAGCTTTCTGTAGTTTCCCTATTTTCTAAGAAATTTGTTGCTGGTATGGCCCATTATTTTGGGCCCTGCTCTCTGCTTGCTGGTAATGGGTTCATTTGGTGAATATTCTTTGTGCATCTGTCCAGTTAATATATTGCTACAACCCATTTAAACTGCTTGTCTCCAGAAAGGGCTTGTTAGCATGGATTTCAGTGCCAGAAATTCCTCTTTGGCTCAGGAGATATTTTTGGCCTTGCCCTTGGGGAGGACTGCTATTACACAGAAGGCTGGTCTAGCTTTGGATTCTGGTGACTCCTTATGGGAAGGCAAGTATGTTGGACCAGTACTTAAGGTTGGATTGACAATAATGATTACCTCTGGCTAGGCAGGCATAGATATAACTTTTAGAAACTAGTGACTTGCATATTTACAATAATATTTATCAATAGAGATACTAGATTAGGACAAGTAGTTACTTGATGTCTGTCTTCTTCATTTGCATACATCCATGGACTTTGGAATATTTCAGAGTAACTTAAATTCATGTTCAGTCATGCTAACATCCGGGCCCACTCTCAGAATCTGATTGAAGAGGTCCATGGTTGAGCCTGGTATCCGTGACTTTGATTTGAGGATAGTAAAAGTATTTGCTAGAAGGGAAATTAGGGGCAGTCCACCACAGAAGCAAATGGGATGAATACATTTCTGACTGTTATTTAGTACATGTTTTGCCTATACTTTCTTGTTGTATGATTACAAGTAAATCTAGAGATTGAAAAAGCATTTATATTTTGAAGTACTTTAATTGAAAGCATAAAAACTCGTTTTTTAAAAATTAATATAGCCTATACACAAATCAGTTTATTTTTATACCCTGGTGCATAATCAAACAAGGGAGACTTTCCTGTTTTAAAAAATTGTTATTGTTAGTTTTTTGATTGATATCCAGTTAAAGTTATTTTTTATCTTCCAAAATGGAAAGTCTTAGCAATAAATTAGGTAAAATAAATAAAATAGAAAAGCAGTTTAAAATTATAATGTCATCTTTTTATCTTACAAAAAGTTGCTTTATAGGTGTGTATCTTTATAAAAATAAAAAACTACAGCATCATCTCTCAAAAATGTGAGCTTACCAAATTCTCTTTATATATACATGGAAACATGTAAATACACATGCATTTCTTTTGTTCTGTAGTAAATCACTGCATAGCAAGAAAACTCATTAAAGAGAAGCTTACAGTTTCTTTGTGATAGAGCGTAAGTTCTGTTTCTCTACCGTCTTTTTTATTTTAGTTGGGGGAAATAAAAGGCTCATATCATATGTAGTCTAGGTAGGACCCACCCCAATTTTAACAAGAAAGCAGTGATGGAAAAATTCTTTGCTACTGCATGCCCATTTCCAACAGTGTCTTTGAGTCAAGATAAAAACCAGACTGCATATCTTAGAAGCTGTTGTAGCCAAAGATTGTCATTTATATCCATGTGATTTTTGAGAACTCAGACTGAAAGTAGAAAATCAAAAAAGATTGGTTATAAGGAGCTGTCATATAGAAAACAATCCAAGGGTCATTTTTCTGCTCACTAATTCAGGGCACCCTCCCTTGACTTCTCACTTAATAGGTAAATATCCTACTTGGGCATAATTATTAAAAATTCCACAAATTTATCATCAGATAATGCTAGCATAAATAAGAAGAATGAATTGGGAATTGTATTTTTGTTTTCATGCTAGTATAGAAATACAGAAATAAAGAAGAAACAAAGCAATGCAGCTTTGTCTAAGACAATGTTCTAATTGTGAAAGAAATGTATAGAATTAGCATTATAACTAGTCCATTTGTCACTTATTAAGCTCCAATTTTTACTAATGTAGCCTAATATTCCCACCTGCAAACAGTAGCATTTTATCCTCACCATGAGGTATTTAAACATTGAAATATGGAAGAATTTAACCAAACTCACCCCTATGCTTCTTGGCTGTTGGGAAGGTGGCTGCATCCATTACTAGTCGGTTACCTCATATCTTGAAAACTACATGGGGTTAGAGCTGAGCAAATAAGACTAGATTTTTTTTTAATGCACTGTACCAACAAGAAAACAAGTGAGTTTTAATTTGAATACTTAATGTTTTTCATTTTCACAGAAAACCAGGATTGGGACTGGAGGGAAGTTTCGGAGCCCTTATGGTGGTATAGCTCCTTATCCGTCTAGTGTCCCTTGTAGAGAAGGTTGCTCATTGCCCAATGCTTGTGATCACTGAATGTAATATGAAGAGTTCCTGTGTCCATAGGAGGGTTGTTAGGAGTCAAGCTGTTCTGTTTTTCTCACCCATTTGTGTTTATCCTATAAGCATCTGTAGTACTTAGAATCATGTAAAGATCTTAGGGGAAAATCTGGGGTTTACGAGAAAAGTTAGCTATGAAGATGACAGGACTGTGGAGAGTTGGGGTAAGGAAGGGAGCTCTCAATGGAGACTTTCAAAATGGCCATGCTTTAAGCTCCAAAACAGGCTTATGTCAGGGGGAAAGATCAGGAGAGACCTGGGGGGCAGGTGAAGTTCACCATACTTCCTTCTCTCCTTTGCAGAAAATTCAGTCACTTGTAAGTTAGGACTATTTACTGAGTACTCCGGATCTTAAGAAAACAAAATACAAAGATGACTGGGGAGCCAACCTTTTCCTATTATGATAGCAGTGTCTTTTCTCTCTGCTTCATTTGCTTCACTTTGCTCCTGGTGTTTGTGGCTGAACAATGACCAACTAATTTTAACTCCAACCTTAGCATCTAAACAATGAAGAAACTAGCTTATTTGCCAAATAAAATTCAGACTTCCAAGGAAGTTTCTAAAAATAATGGAGAACTAAGCCCTTTGAAGTCTGTTTACTTGAAATCCTTTAGCTTCTCACGTGTATTGCTTAAGGAAAGTCCTCCTGAGCATTACACATATTTCCAGAATATAGTCACTGAAACAAGATTTGACTCAGGTATCTGTACTTTTCTAGATTGGAGGTGGGGGTTACAGTTGTCTGTACTTCTCCATCTTTAGGGTGCTACTGGGGAGGCCGAAGCAGTGATGTGGGATGGAGGATTCACAGTGTGTCTGTGGGGAAAGTGTCTTCAGGCGAGGGAACGGAACTGGAGGGTACCATGAGAAGACTCTTGTGAGCTACGGTGCACCCTCTTCTTGCTGCAAATGATGGCTCTGTGGTAGTGTCTCCCAGTGCTATTTGGTGTCTAGTGGAAATTTGTGATGGGGAAGGCTTTGGAGCGTGGTATTTCTTACAGCTGAATCTGCTTTTTTGTAAGATTGACAAGAGCTATCAGACATTCATCACCCGAAGAACATGTCGTCATGTAGGGCCTTCTCTAGAGGAAAAGTGCACAGAGGTTACTGGGAGTGATTGGGAAGAATGAACTTTTTTTTTTTTTTAAAGAGCCTTAAGTTGCTAGTGGTAGTGTGACAGGAAGACAGTGCATGCTTGTCTGGTTTGGTTTGGTTCAGTATGGGAGGTTGCTAGGGACTTGGTGGAAGGATCTGGTGTCCCTAGGTGTACCAAAATCCTGTGCAGGAATTTGGACTGATCCACCCTTTGCTTTATAGCAGTAATTTCTCCATTCTTTGAACTGTATGTTAAGTTTACCAGTCCTTAGGACCACTGATATTGTCCTTTTTCTGGATTAAGAAAACATCTCAGGCTGAGCATACCATGTTGGGTGCCAGTCAGCAGGAATAAGGAATGCATTTAATGCATTTTTCTTTCAAACAGCAGCTTTGTTTCTGTCCGTATTAGGAGTTACCAAGAGGCTTGTTAACTTTCCAGTTGGAAGTAGCTCACAGAAAAGTAATTGATTCTAGAGAGCACAGTCTGGTTTGATTTTGGGGTTAGACCGTGTCTTGAGGTAACAGAACAGGTTGATTATGGTGTGCTCAACTTTGTTCAAGTCAGTTGAACACTGAAGCTGAGCACATAGGTATGTTTTAATTGATTGCCAATTTGGGATGTCTTCTTGAGCAAAAGCCAAAGAATTCATCTATTTATTCATTCAATTCACATAATTGAATGACAGTAATAAATGTTATAATTCAAGTCTTTTGAAGAATCACAGTTTTTTAAAAAATGAGTTAATGATGAGAAAACTGGCCCATGGACAGTTGTAAATTGATGGAAAGGTTGTTGCTATAAAAAAAATTAAGAATGTCTAATACCTTGTGTTTCATCAGTCTGAAGACTCAGTATTTCTGAGAATTATCAGGAATAATTACTTGTTAGTATTTCCGAGAATTATCAGAGAATAATTATTTGTTCAAATCCACCTGAGATCAGGTCTGGCTAATTTATTCACCACCTGAGTTGTTTTCTAATTCATTTGCTTTCTGTTTATATATTTACTTAGTAGTCACATTCCGTGATATGATTTACTATTAAATAACCCACAGACATTGTGTTATGCCTAATGCTATTTGTCACTTTAAATAAGGAGTTAAGATGATTAAGATATTCTTTGGAAACTACATCTAGTTGACATTAAAAATAAGCTTTTTATATTTTTTCTTACTGAATTTCTTTTTACATCCTGTTAGTAGTTTGATCTACCTCCTTTATTTTGTTCCATAGAGTAAACATAGACCTAACCAAAATTGCTTCTCCATTTCTTTTTGTTCCATCCAGTTTTGGGGTGGAGTGGGGAGAGGTAGCAATAGAGGTATTGGAAGTAGGGATTAGGTAAGAATAAGAAGTAAAAATTTAAAATTCAAGTTTTTCTTCAATACTATTTAACTTCCTCAAGTCATGAATATCACTACTATTTAATTTATTAATGCTAATTGGACAAAATAATGGTATTTATTATGTTATTAAACATGTATATATGATACTTTAACTTACCCTCTCTCTTATACTTAACTCCTCTCTCCCTACTCTTTAAAAATATTTTATTTATTTGAGAGAGAGGCAGAGAAAGAGGCAGACAGAAAGAGAGTGAGTATGGGCATGCCAGAGCCTCCTGCCACTGCAAAGCAACTCCAGACTCATGTGTTGCATTTTTTGCATCTGGCTTCATGTGGGTACTGGGGAATCAAACCCTGTCTGTTAGGTTTTTCAAGCCAGAGCCTTTAACTACTGAGCCATCTCTTCAGCCCCCCCCCTTCTTGTTGATCTTAGTCAACTACCAGAGAATTTTCAATTTAACATTTTCAATTTTAATACATATTTTATACATGTATATGATGTTTTTTGATCATAAGCCTCTCCTGATTACTTTCTTTTGATGTTCTTCCCATTGTCCCCTCTGCTGGGCACCTTCCCAACCTAGTCCTTCTTCTATTTTGTTAGATGTCTCTCTTTTCTTGTGTGTGGGCATGACCCATTGGGTTTAATTAGGGCTGCCTGCCTGGACACATAAGCACATGGATCCTACTAGTGACTAAGACATTGTAGATAATGTCTTACTTCCTCAGTCAGCATTAACTGCCTATAACTCCTCAGAGGGATGGGAGACCTATTTTTACTTGTGCCCATTTCTTTCAGTATATTTTTAAAAAATATTTATTTTTAGGGAGAGAGAGAGAGAGAGAGAGAGAGAGAGAGAGAGAGAGAAGAGGGATGGAGGGATGGAGGGAAGGAGAGAGAGAGAGAGAGAGAGAGAGAGAGTGAGAGCATGAGAATGAATGGGTAAGCCAGGGCCTCTTACAAATGCAAATGTAATCCCTGTGCCACCTTGTACATCTGGCTTTAGATGGGTACTGGGGAATGGAACCCAGGATATCAGGCTAAGCATAATATTTTTAAAGGTATGTTCACAAGCAGAGCATTATATCTTTACTGTATGGTAACTTATTCCAAACTTTCTTCTTAAATCTGGAGTACAGATAGCCTTTATAGCTTGTCTTCTGACAGAACTTACTTTTTAGAAAGATAGGATTGCCCAAGTTAATACACTGCTCATGGAAACTGTCAGCTTGAGAAAGTCGCACCCCACATCTCTTCCTTCCCTCAAATACATTAGGTTTTGTACCTTTCTTGATTCATCATGGAGAGTTGTCTGTTTATCTGTGGTATATTGTAAGCCTGCTGTACCGTGGAGCACATGACGAGGAGCAGTCAGACCTGCTGGGTTCACATTCTGGCCCTCACTCCCCAGCTCAGTGATCTTCGTGTGAGCACATTAAAGGATGCTATCATTACCTTAAAAACTAAGGTGTATGCACAAACTCACAGATTTTTGTGATATTAGCCATGATCTGAGATATATTATAGTTTGGACATATTCTTTCCATGAGTAAGATTTTGAAAATTTGGGAATGAATTACATTTTTTGGGCTCAATTTTTTACTAAACACTTGAGACCAAATATAATAAAACTCTTCATTTCACCTGTATTAACAATTATTATGAATTTGCCACTCTCTGAGGAAGTATTGCTTAAGAGTAAAGAAACTTTTCATTCCCACATCCAGTTTGATTCTGGTATAGGTAGGTTTTTCTGATTCCTTCAAACAAATGTAACATATAATGACATTATTCATGGAGGTAGAACCTGCTTTAATCTTAGATGAGGAATTAAATAAACATAGTATGTATATGAGGTGGAGTCGAGATACAGATCAAAAGGGTGGTCTTAACAGATATGAAGTAATGGTACCTCACCTGGCTTCCAGGCCTGTGCTTTACAGACATCAGGGATGCATATACGCATGTCTGTAAGATAATTTGTAGTTATCTTGTCATGTTTCCTCACTGGAAACTTAATAAGCTGTTGACTAATTAATTTGTATTTCTGCTTGTGACTGACATCTTATTATTGTCGCTTTCTGCTGAATGAGTGTATCTTGGCAGCAGAGTTTGGCTCCAAGAATCTCTTATGAGTTCTGTAATTTACCTCCCTACTTCCTTCCACCCTGCCATGAGTCAGACTCTGTGTTGTATATTTTTTTTCTCACAAAGATAATATTTTGAACTTAGGAAACTTAAAAACTACTGATTTTGACCAACCAGTAAGAAGAAGACATAAAGAACAACCCTTTATGTGTGGTGCATATACTGGGTAGATTACATGGGAACAAAGTAGAAGCATGTCTCCTGGTGAAACCCAGTTGTTCTTGGGAAGCCTGGCAGTAGAGAGATTATCTTTTCCAGAGGAATGAGTTGGAGTGCGTATTCTGTCCCAGGATGTTCAAAGAAGCACAAGATGGTATGTGCTGAGAGGAGAGATTCTGCATGTTTAGTACTCTGTTTCCTAAATGGTTAGAACTGTTTGTTGAGCTCTCTCTATATATAAAAAAGCCCATGCTTTTTTTAGCCAGAAACCATTAATTACATACAGCAGATACATTAAAAAAATTATCCTAGCATGAGGTATGCACTTGTAATCCTAGTACCTGGGTAGCTGAGGCAGGAGGATTTCCAGTTTGAGACCACCCTGAGCTTCATAGTGAGACATTGTCACTAATCAACCCAACAAACCCACAGTGTGCATAATGTATTTGCTGCACTAGTTGTCATCTGATGATCTTTCTCACATGCTTAATACTCAAGAAATTCCAGAAGAAACAACTGTTTGGTTTTGTTTATATGCTTTTAATTTCGAGGTGTCCCCTCAACAAGGAATCTTGAATTTTGTGTCTTTTTTCTTTTTTTCTGTAAACTTCTCTATAGCAAATAAATAATCCTAGAATACTTTCTCCGAAGAGGATTTGCTATGTGGGCAGGCTGGCTTGAAACTCATTATATAGACCAGGTTGGCCTCAAACTTGCAGTTATCTTCCTGCCTCTGCCTCCCATGTCCTGGAATTACAGGTGTGAATCACCAGCAAAATGAATTTAATGATCCCCGGCTGAATTTCAGATCCAATGTTTTGTACAGAAAAGACAGTGGCAAATAAGAGACCATCTCAGTGTTTGAAAGGAAGATGATATGGGGAGAGGGAATCTGTTTGAAAAAATTTTAAATCAAGATGAATAGTCAGGCTTTGTGGCTCATGCCTTTAATCCCAGCACTTGGATGGTTGAGGTAGGGTTGCTGTGAGCTCAAGGCCAGGCTGGAACTACAGAGTGAGTTCCAGGTCTGCCTGGGCTAGAGTCAGACCCTACCTTGAAAAAAACAAAATACAAAAAAAAAAAAAAAATGGAAGAGTGGCCCAGTATTTTCTTTCTCCATCTCTCATCCTCTATACTTATTTTATGGTTGGAGAGCTGCTGTCCGTCTGTGTCCTGAGTGGTGCAGTTAAATAAATTTCTCTTCCTGCGGTGTTATAGAACCTTCTGGGGAACCTGTATGAACTTTCTCCTTCATTAGAGAGCCACAAAAGCAATTCCCAACCAATTAGACTTAGCTTTTCAAAAGGAATTTTCTAATGTCCCACAGAGTTCATAAGAAGGCATGAATTGGTCTCACACAACTTGTCATGTGGCTTTATAAGAGATTAAAGGAGGTGAAGCTGTGTCATAGCTCTTCATTGGTCGAGGCCCACTAGAGAGGTTGCCTCAGGGAATAAAGTGGTGAGCAATCAAGGAAGGCACTCAGTATCAACCTTGACCTCCATGTGTATGCACATACACTGCACACCTGCACCCTCACACGTGTGAACATACATACACAAGTACACCACATATACATACATATGCAAAAGGAGAAGTTTCCATAGAAGTAAGTCTAGGCAGTGTACTAGTCTTTTTGCCACAGTGATATAGCACATTCAACAAATTTCAAGTCCATTGTTCAGGGTCATGGTGCTGGTATGGTTAGCTTTGTGGTGAGAGCTCTTCTCTTTGCCTGCAGATAGCCATCTTGTGTTCCCACACAGCCCTTCCTCGGTGTAGGTTTAAAGGGAGCCAGCTTTGGAACTTCCTCTTCTTCTTGGAAGAATAGCCCTCCTGTCAGATTTGGATGCTTCTCTGATGGTCTTATTAATTAAACCTTTATTACCTCCTTAGAGTCTCTGTCTTCAAATACAGTCACACTGTAGGATCAAGCCTTCTACAGCTGAATTTTAAGGCAGACACAGTTCAATCCATAATAGGAACCATCAGTTTGGGCAGTTTGTTTCTTGAAACTTCAGGGTGAAAATGTTTGTGTTTTATCAAAGGAGTAAATTACAGGAATTTATATTTGTTTACGAAATGTTCAAAAAAGTATATATGATTTTTTTTGACCCAGGTATCCACGATGACCCAAAACTCCTCATGCCCTTCCTGTCTTGCTATGGAATGGCCTTCTACATTTGTTTTTACATATTGTTGATTATATTTATATATAATCAGGCCTTCTGTATTTAGCTGCTTTATTTGTTCTGTCTGCATTTTCAAACAGTACACTGGGATTGGCATGCCTAAATCTAGATGTCTAGAGAGTTTAGGAATTTTTCTTTAAATTCAGAGTTATACTTCTCAACTGATTTGTTCACAAGACCTGTTTTAGATTCTTTTTTAAAAAAATATTTTATTTATTTATTTTCAAACAGAGAGAGAAAGAGAGAGAGGAGAGAGAGAGAGAGAGAGAGAGAGAGAGAGAGAGAGAGAGAGAGAGAGAGATATTGCACACCAGGGCCACCACCTTGTGGGTCTGGTTTGTGTGGGTACTGGGGAATTGAACCGGGGACCTTAGGCACTGAGGCAAGTGCCTTAATTGCTGAGCCATCTCTCCAGCCCCCATTTTAGATTCTTAAAAGTCATTATTCCTAAGAGCTTTTATTTATTCAAACTATTTAGATAATTACTGTATTAGAAATTAAAACAGCAATTTTAAATATTAGTTTATATAATAATAACCCTTTTGTGTATTTTATCATAAATATCATTTTCATGAAAAAGTACATTTTCCAAAACAGAAAGATAAATGAAGCATTATTTTACATGTTTGTAATTCTCCTTAATGTCTAATTTAATAGAAAACAAGTGTGTTTTAAGATTTGCTTCTGCATGTAATGTTATGATATCATGTATCATACATGACATAGGAAACTCTTCTCTACAGCTTTAAGAGACTGGGAATGTAAATCTAAAATGGCATCTTATCATTATGAAAGTATCACATACCTATACCACATCTTGGGAATTGTTATTTTATGCATCAAATCTACCTTTTTTTCTGAAGCTGGAGAATAACCAAACAACCACAACAGGTAGAAAGAGGAGCTGGTGGAATTGAGCAGTAAATTCTGAGTCTAGTGCTCCACTGCAGGGCAGGAGGCAGAAATGCTCAGGGAGGCATGGCTGACAAGCCGATCTGTCAGATGCCTTGCTTTTTGGAGCATTTCCAACCCATTCGTTTCAGCATTGGATGTTTCTAAAGTGGGAGGAGACATATATTTTCAAATTAATTACCTTTTAAGAATTCATGTTCACCCTTGCTTCTGTTTGTGCCTAAAGGGTTTTCAGCATACTGCCCCATCCCAACATTTACAGACTTGCAACTCATCCATAGTAGTGATGTATTATTTAACTTCTCAGCCCTTTCTGAGTTCTTAAGGGTCTTGAGGCTAAGTTCAATATTTTTATGCTTATCCTGACCTTTGGACCCAGGAGTGGATGATAATATAAACTCTTTGTCCCTGATTTTCCCTATGTGCAATCCTCTAGACCTCTTATTTTCTTGTCTCTCTGGATCATAAATAACTAGAACTGACCAATATTCCTATACTTCACCCTAGACCTAACCAGGTCAGTTGGGACCAGTCTATGGGGTTTGACTATAGAACAGATAGCTAATTTGTAATTAGCTTATTAAAACTAGTTTGTGTGGCTGACAATGGGGAGAGGAAAATACTTCCAACAAGCTACATACTGATTTTCATCTGAGTATTTTCCACCTAAGCGCTGGACTAACTCATTGCTGACTGGCATTTTGTTTGTGTAAAATACTGGGAAGTTGTAAACACAGAGAAGATCACATCACAGAAGGGTTGGACTTATCCTTCTCTTGGAGCAAACTTAATAGAAGAGTTTAGCACATAAGGCATGTATATGTCCAAACTACTAATTTGTTCTTTTCATCACCAACTTCTAGCTGCACTTCAGCCACATGTTTCTTTCTCACAACATAGTAGCCATGTGAGGTTCAGTTTAGCTCATAAAATAAAGACAGGATAGAGAGGAGCATTCATTCCCCACATTGGCTTCCCTTCTATGGAGTGTAATATGTAGCTAAATAATATTTTCCATATATAGTATGTGGTTCTTACATTTCTAGGACCTATATATGTTTTGGCTATTGGTCTGAAATTGTTCTCTTGCCTAACTGTATTTTGTTTTCTTTTTTACTAAACTAATAATTTACAAAACACAACCATATGTATATCTTAGTTTATATAAAATTTATCTTATACCCTAGATGTTTAGCAGAAATTAATACAAAAGTATTTGTGTGGCATAATTTTGAAAGCCTTTTTCTACTTCTGAATCTGTTGTCATTGCTAACCAGTATTTGTCATGTTATGCTTGCTTTTATTATTACGGTTAAGGAATGCTCACCAGATAGTTAAATATATTTGTCAACCCTTTGCCAGCCTTCAATTTATTATTGAAGAATAAATAAAATTGTTGCTGATTTGTGTTCTGTATTAGCTTGACCACAGTGGAACTGTCAGTGGAATGAAAACTTCCTACAGATACTAGTATTGTGTTATGGAATGGAATGCTAAAACATATACACGGTAAAGTTTAGTTGTCATTATGACAACTATCCATAGTTCAGTTGAGTTCCATGCACATCAGCCCACCCTATCCTTTCCATCATCATATCATGAAATACCCTCTAACATGTTCTCCTCCCCTTTGCTGGTTTTGTAGTATCAGAAGTGCTTTTACTCAGCAGACCTTGCCTGTGGATGACATATATGGAAACTTTCTGTTCTTTCTTTCCATCTGCTTGTAAAACCAATAACAATGTGTGTAAAGCATTGACTGAGTTTGTTAGGATATATTTTGTGTTTGTTCTGTGTAACATCGACTTGAGTTTTAAATGTTAATGACCAATGCTAGTCTGAAGTAAATGCAGATTCCTCCTGACAGTGTTGTGCTGGGTTTATGCTAGAGAAATGCCTGGGATACAGGTTAAAGTAGCATGCCTTCCCCAGATAGTACCATCTTTTCAGGCTTAGTCCAGGATTTGCTTTTGGAAGACCACTGACTCTAACTTACCATAAGGTCAGTACCAACCATGCAAAACCAAGACAGAAGTGGGGAGTATGACCATTGGGATTCCTGTATCTCCCTTGCTCTCTTCACTAGGGGAAGCCCCCAGCTGCAGTTAACATGGCTGAATTCCCAGCTGGTTTTCTTTTCCCCTTTCTTAATCCTTAAGGTCCCCTCCATCTCTGGTTGAAAGCAGAAGGCCTCACTGTCCATGAGCAGCAGACCTCACTGATCCCAGCAGAGAAAAATCAAGGTTCTCAGAGATCTAGATAGAATGTACATAGCCAGTGGTTCAGGATTTGTGCATCATGCATAGACTGGGGCTCTGTGGAAGAAAATCAAATCCTGCACAGCAGGGAGAACACCATAGTGCTCCTAGAAGCTGCAGGGTTGTGATCCATGCTAGGTTGTAGCCAGAAGCCACAAGCAGGGACCATGTGGCTGTGACTTGCTCAGCAGATCCTAGCCATATAGAAGGCTGATCTGCTTGGTCTAAAGTCGGCCACCTAAGTTCTGAAAGCCAGCCACTTGTGGGCTGAATAGATTGCTCAATGGTTAGAGACACTTGCTAATGACTGATGTTTTCTGGTTTTAGAAGAAATAAGATATTTTACTTGTAGATACCTTTTGGTTTCTGTGTTGCATGTGGTAAATTACAGTATAGTTTTTTTTTAAATCTAGGCAGTTTACAGATTTGAATGGGAATGCTTGCATTCTCTTTACTGAGGGTTTTTTTTTTTTTTTTGTCTGTCAGTACTTCAGGTTAAAGCACACACTTAGAGGCTAAATGTGAGAATGTGTGGCTGAGACAGGTCATAAAGAGGGCTCCAAAAGAGATCAGTCATAGATCCTACACAGACAGGCAGGTACTCAGAGTCCCACTGGTAAATATCTAAACTTGCAGGCTATTTAGGGGTCCCATTAATAAGTGCTTAAATCAGTGGACTCTAAATTTAGGGTCCCATCAGTAAGAGTCTATTTCTTTAGACCCTGTAAACAGAGTACCATAAGGATCTAAGTCTCTAGACTCTTTGAGGTCCCATCTATAAAGAGTCTAAATCCATAGACCCTGAATTTAGAATCACACCCATAGGATTTAAATCTGTAGACCCCAGGCTCCCAAGTATGATCTTTAACAGGCTGTCTTTACTCTAAAATGCTATGCCACCTCAGCATTCCCGGCTGCCATGAGACCATGTGGGCCCTGGCTGGAGGCATGATCTTGAGGCCCCCAGGGACTTGTTTTCTAATTAAAATGCCACATAATGAGGTTTTAAATCAGTGTCAACATATTGAGATTTTGACTCCATTTCTCTTGCTTTTTCTACCTTACTGAAATGGAAATTATACTAATAAATAGTCACAAGCTGCTAAAACTCATGGTAAGCAGATTTATACAATGTGTCTTCCAGACCTTGTCTTGAGGCAAAGTGGCCACTTGCTTCTGTGACAATGGAAAGGAGAATGACAAACAGTGCATAGTCTTGTTTTTTTTTTCTCTATTTTCTCTCTTAAGATTACTAAAGCTTTGTTAGAATTTAGTTCCCAGACTTTTGTGAGACAAAAAAAGGAACATAAAGAGCAAGCAGCAGCCAGCTTTAACCAAGGCTTACATGTACTAGAATTTTATAATTTAACAACATGTAAACAGATAATTTCTTACATGATATCATGAATGTGATTCAGATTTGTTGTTGCTGGGTTTTATAATTCAGGTTTTCTAAAAGAAATTATCTAGCTTTATTCATTGTGACTTTTGTCCCTAGAGAGGCAAGAAGTTTCCTCCATCTTCTGATAACCTGTGTGCTTTCTCAAATTTTGAAGGGCCTCATTCATAATTCCTGAGTCGAAGTAAGTTAACCACAAGTTAATAGAGTTATCAGTGAGAGACAAGGGCATGTCCCTGTTTTTATTTTTTTTTCCCAGGCAACATACCCTATGGAAGGTAAAGAAACCTGTTTCCATAAAGGACTGTTTCCATAAAGGATTCTAAATGGACTGAGATTCCCCCATGTCCAACTCTGTCTCCTATCTACTCCCTAAGACCCCCCCTAATAATTGCCGTCTTAGGCAATTATTGGGAAAGACAGGATTCTGCCAGGTGTGGTGGCTCGTGCCTTTGATTCCAGCAACAGAGGGAGAGACAGAGAGAGAGAGAGAGAGAGAGAGAGAGAGAGAGAGAGAGAGAGAGAGAGAGAGAGAGAGAGATTAATGAAAATGAATGGGCATGCCAGGGCCTCCACCTGTAGCAAAGGAACTCTAAATTTGTGAACCACTTACAACAGGCATTTTAAGGATTATTGGGGGGGGGGGTCACAAGATTCTTCTGGCTGAGGCGGTTCACACCTTCAGTCCCAACCCTTGAGAGGTGTAGACAGCAGGATCAGGAGTTACCTGTGGGGACACTTCTGCTGATGTCTTAAAGATGTCAGGACTGTATGCTGCTTTGCTTTTTAACAAAACAAAACCATTACTGGGTATTTTAAATATGATGATTGAAAAATTTGTTTCCAGGGCTGTTAACATGTTCTGTCTGTACTTAGATCTGTTAGATATTTAAAAAGGTAAGGTGATCATATCTCCTCTGTAGCCACACACTTCTTTGAGACTGGTGTAACTGTTCTTCTGACTGTTTAATAACCATATGTGGAAGCCAAAAATTAATTGGCAAGACATAGGAGCTAAAGGGACAACCAATATTTTAGTTCTTGTTCCCAGGTCAAAAAGACCACAGAAGACAATGGGACACTCCTAGAGTAATTCTGGTAAGCCACCTGTCTTCTTGGTTAGAGAGGACGTGGAGACCAAGAGATTGGACTCCAAATCAGGGGACAGTCTACAAGATAAGAATCACAACTGAGTAATTCTTCCCCCATATGATCAGCATGGCCCTGACTCATCCTAGCAGATGGCACAAATGCTGAGCCACAGATCTCCCATGTCCCTAAAAGTCACTTCTAAAGAGCTGAAAAGGACCTTAAAAATATATACACATACACACACACATATGGAGAGAGTGTCTGTGTATGTGAGTTTAATTTTAGCTACCTAGTTGGTCTTAAACACTCAGAAAAAAATATACCCAGGAAGTAAAGTACTTAGAATGACATCTGTGGTTATGTATTATTGATAGTTTTGATAATGTCTGATCTTCTATACAAAATCTACAAGAACACGTATGGACCATGCCATATACCACCATAACATTTAGTGAACAGCTTTAGAAATGGTTCTCTGAATCTTTTTTTTATTTTTTAAAATTATTTATTCATATTCAAAGAGAGAGAGAGAGAGAGAGAGAGAGAGAGAGAGAGAGAGAGAGAGAGAGAGCACGCACGCACCAGGGCCACCACCTTGTGGGTCTGGCCCATGTGGGACCTGGGGAATTGAACCTAGGGCCTTAGGCACTGGAGGCAAGCGCCTCAACCGCTAAGCCATCTCTCCAGCCCTCTCTGAATCTTTTTTTTTTAAACTTTTTATTGATACCTTCCATAGTTATAGACCATAAACCATTATGATTCCCTTCCCACTCTCCCTCATATCTCTTCTCCCTCTCAATTAGTCTTTGTTTTATTTTGGTGTCATCTTTTCCTCCCATTATGTGTAGGTATTATCAGGTATGAATATCAAGGCCATTTTGTGGTTCCCTCAATCTTGATGGTGAAAGAGAACTATACCCATCATGTCTGTTAATAGTAACTATCAATTTTTAGACCTTGTGTACTCAATTACTGATTGATTTACTGATTTTTGAGGTAGGGTCTCACTCTAGCACAGGTGGCCTGGCATTCACTCTGTATGTAGTTGCAGGCTGGCCTTGAACTCATGTTGATTCTTCTATCTCTACGAGTACGAGTGCTGGGATTAAAGTTGTGTACCACCACACCTGGCTCAGTTACTGTTTAACATCTCTTTTTTATAGTCAGTTAATACTCATATGTGACAATATAATTCCATCTACCTGGGTCCCATTGACCACTCTCTAAGGCCTGAAAGAATGGGAACCCTGAAGAGCCCCAATTACTCAGTGCCCACTTCCCCCTAACATCCTGTTTTTATTCTTTCCGCCCAACTTTTTCTTCCAAAACTGTCTTTCCTCTGCCAATGCATTTTTTTGGGTACCTTAAATAACCTCACTGGGGAAGATTCCCAACTGCCACACCCAAGGACCCAAAGAAGCCAGATTTCCCATTGCCCTGGTTCTCTAACAACTGTTAGGGTTGCTTCTTTAGAAGGGGGTCAAGACAGTTTAGGGTGACTGGGACCCTGAAAATAAACACAGGGAATGTCCTGAGCTTATCTCTGCCTAAAGGAGTTCCCTAGATCTCTTTTCCCATAAAGTCGACCTTTGCCTATACCTAGGCAGGAGTTTACGTTTTCTAGAATTAAGATTCCTTGAAGAATTAAATCTACATATTGTGGTTGGTTAGCTTAGACCCCCAAACTTGGTGTCAGACTGGTTAGCTCAGCCCCCATTCAGAATTTATAAATGACCCCAATTTGGGTCTCTAGGTGGGTTTTACCCCCTTATGCCTATTCATGGACAGGAGCTCTTATCTTATACTCTTTCCTTCTCTTAATAAAGTCTCTCTGAGTTTAAAAAAAGATTATCCAGGATTAGCTTCTTGGGCCCACTGTAACGGTTTTGAAAAGTGGAGGAGGGAGACATTATGAGAGAGATGCAGTGTGAGAACGACTCAGTGGCCATTGTTAGATTTGAAGGTGGAAGTAGGGCAGAAACCAAGGAATGCAAGCAGTTTCTAGAATCTGGAAAAAAAGGAAATGGATTCTTCCCAAGGCCTCCAGTAGACCCATAGCACTGTTGATATCTTGATTTTGGCCCACGGAGACCCATTTTTAAAAAATATTTTAATTAATTTATTTATTTGAAAGTAGAGAGAAACAGCCGTGCGGGGGCGGGGGGGGGGGGTTGTTATGCATGCCAGGGCCCCTGGCCACCGCAAATGAACTCCAGACGCATGCACTCCTTTCGTGTATCTGGCTTTACATGTGTACTGGGGAATCAAACTTGGGTTGTTAGGTTTCACAGGCAAGCACCTTAACTGCTAAGCCATCTCTCCAGCCCAAGACCCATTTTTTACTTTTAACCTCTGTAAGATGATTTGTGTAGTTTTAAGCTTTTAAGTGAGTACTAGAGCAATATATGACTCAAATGTAAAATATCCCCCACGGGCGCATGTGTTTGAACTCTTGATCTCCAGATGATGGTGCTGTTTTGGGAGGTTATGGCTAGACACCATAGCTGGTGGATGTTGCTCAGTAGGGACAAGACTGAGGGCTAAAGCCCACTTCTGGTACTGTTCTCTGTAGCCTGGCTGCCAGATGTGAACAAGTTATGTTGCAAGCTTCCTCTGCCCACTTCCAGAGCCATCCAGGTACCAAGTCTTCCCTGCCATGATGCCATGATAGACTAGCCCTCTGGACTATGAGCCAGAACTTTTCTTGTAGGTGGTTTCTGTCAGGTGTTTTGTCCTAGCAAGGAGAAAAGTAATTCATAAAATGAAATATGAAGCTAAAATACTTTGCTGTGTTTGGTTTTAATCTGTTCTGCACATATGCTATTTGATGATTACACTGTAATTTTTCTAGATTTGTTGACACATTTACAGGCTCCTCTTCTCTGACCGTCTTCCTTCTGGCTTTTCCGAAAAGCCTGCAGGGACTGTGTTTCCTGGTTGTTCTTCATAGAAATAGGGACTCTGATATTCTACCTAATTGGCACTGACACACTACTCTGTACCCAATGCCTTTCCTCAGGGCAAAATAGACAAAGAACAGTGTTAAAATGGGCACTCATCCGCTTGTAGATGCTTCACCAAGTTTTGTCTCCATTTTCTGTCATAACGTGAACTATGGAAAACTGTGAAGTAATGTAAGGCAAAATTTGTGTAGCCCTTAGCAGTCTTCCCAGCCTCTTAGAGTTGTTTCACACCTAATTTAATAACAGTTTTAGTAATTTCTCTTTATTGAATTTTTCTAAAAATTTCAACTGACTTCTCAGAATAGGTTTCTTCATCTGTTTCATAAGATAGTAGAATTGCCTAATAGCTATGCCAAGTAAGACTGGAAATGTCACAGCTAAGTTTGGGTACACTCATAACTACACTGGAGACCAGAATAGTTTCTACAAGATTGATTTTTTCTTAATTAACTTAAAATTAACATAAATATCCCTGTAGTTTTATCCAGGTCTTCTGTGTGTAGAATTAAGAAATGTGAGTGGGATTATTTTGAATTGATTTATGATACCAAAATTTGTTCCTTGGTTGGTTTACCCAGACAGCCTTGTAATTAAGTACACTTATCTAATTTAATAAATTGCAAATCTTTTTATTATAACTTTCGATAAAGTTTAGAGCCCATTTTTGTTTGATTTTTTGTTTTGGTGTGCCAGGAATAAAGTCCAGGCATCATTCCTACTAGGCAAGCACTGTACTGCTCAGCTATACTTCATCCCCAGCAAAGGTATTCTTTTGAAAACAACTTTTGGAAGATTTGTGTAGTACATGTGATTGTTTTAGTATGGTCTTAGTTTTAGATTTTAAAATTTAACTTAGTTATAGCTAATTTTCCATCTGATCAAAGTAAAGTAGCTGAGAATTTTCTGATTTTGGGAAGATTAAAAAATTTCTGGTCAAAGTGGGGCGTGGTGGCGCACGCCTTTAATCCCAGCTCTCGGTAGGCAGAGGTAGGAGGATCACTGTGAGTTCAAGGCCACCCTGAGACTACATAGTGAATTCCAGGCCAGCCTGGGCTAGAGTAAAACCCTACCTCGAAAAACCAAAAAAAAAGTTTCTGGTCATGAGAATTTATGTATTTCAAAATATAATTTTTATATATGGCTCTAAAAGCAAAATGTAATAAATATATATTGATACATTTTAATCTAACCTGCTATTCCATAATACTTTATCATTTAGCTGTTTTTAAGTAGGAGAAATAAATGTTAACTATCTAATAATATAAACCATAATCAGATTGGATTTTAGTTGAACTGATAAATCCCCTAAAAAATTTTATAGCTTATAAACACCCTGTGAAATTTAATGCTATCAATAAATCTATTGAAAGTTTAAATCAATTTGCCAACCATGGTGGTAATATCAGCATTCAGGGCACTGAGGCAGGAGGAGGGTCACTATAACTTGGAGACCAGCCTAGGCTAAAATAAGACACTATCTCAAGAAAAAAGAGCAACAACAACAAAAGCAATGGAATATAGTTGACTATAAATTTTAAATTGTAAATTTAAATGCACTTTAGGGGAGTTGGCCAAATTCTGGGGAATGGGTTACTAAGTGAGTTCAAGGTCAGTCTGAGACTACATAGTGAATTCCAGGTCAGCCTAAACTAAAGGGAGACCCAATCTTGAAAAATGAAACAAAACAAGTGTCATTAAAAGACACACAACTGTGTGTGTGTGTGTGTTCCTTTCAGCCATAGAGTTCTGTATCCCCCCCCCCAAATAACAGTATAATCATTGATTTTTTTCCTCAGTGATGATCATATGTTCAGACTAGTACTTTTAAGAGATGGGAAAATAATAAAATGTATTTAAAATTTTGCAGTAAAGTTATTTTAAAAATTAATAAGGGTTTGGCCATGTAGGCCAAAATTTTTTCTATTACAAACTATAATCTCTAGGGCTAGAGAGATTGCCCAGTGGTTAAGGTGCTTGTCTACAAAGCCTAACAACCCTAGTTCCATTCCCCAGTACCTACATAAAGCCAGACCCACAAAGTGACGCATGCTTGTGAAGTTCATCTGGAGTAGCTAGAGGTCCCAGCATACCCATTCTCTCCCTCCCTCCTTCTCTCTTTCCCTCTCTTTTCTCTGTCTCTGTGTGCAAGTAAATGAATAAATTATTTTAGAAATTACAGTCTTTCGTGCTAAGTACTTCATTTTACTGTACAAGAAATAACTAGTACTACAGGGGATAAAGAAACAGCAGAGAGATCTATTTCAATCAACTATAGTACATGAAAAATTTCTAAAAACATATTTCCCCCAAATCTTGCCCAGTCTCTGTCTTGCTAGAGATCAGTGTGGAGCTTTGTTGCTTAATCTTGAACCATAAGTTTACCTATTCTCTGCTATAATTTTTACTCTTGTTTGTGACTTTTGAAGTTTGGAGGATTCATTTTATCATATAAATAATAAAAATATCTTTACAAAAGGACTTTCCATAGCTCTTTTAAAAGGAATGAGCCTATCTGAAATAGTGATAAATTATAACACCATGTAGGCTTACTTTGTTGATGAATATTTGGACAATTTAAAAATATCCTATTAGTTGAAAATAACTCACTTAAAAAATATTTGTTTGCCTTACAAAAACAAATGACTTCTCGGAGGTTGCTTAACCATTTCCTGTGAGTCTGGGAAAGTGGTTGCTTTCAGAATCTCCCAGCTGAATCTAGGTAGAACTAAGCTTAGCTGAGGGGCTCTGTGGTTTGAACCTGGTTACTGCTTCACTTCTATCTTCCTGTAAAGAATTCAAATTTTAAACATTTAAAAATCTGTTTGGTTCCTGTCATTTTTAATAACCAGCCAAATATCTGAACAAATATTAATTCCTTTGTGTATAAAATATATTAGTGGTTCTCTTTAAAAGCTTGTTTATTTAAATACCATTAATGTCTTTCAAAAGCATCTAGTTTTCTAACAGCAAGAAATGAGGTTTCAGTACAAGAGGTGGTGTTATATTTGGACAATTTCATAACCTCAGTGAGAGAGGAAAAGTCCATCCCTCTGCCAGTGATGAAGTGGTAAGACAGGGAATTTAGTGAACAATGGCAAACATTCCTGAACACCTGTGAAGTACTTGGCAGAGAAAGTTGTAGAAACCAAAATGTCAGAGACTGATACTTTGTGGTTTTGCCCTGACCTCTCCTGGTGGTGGAAATATCCTAAACCTCTTTGCAGCTCCTTAGCTGAGCCTGCTCTGAAGCCACATAATAAATATGAAACATTTCTCTGACACTAAGGGACCCTGTTTGATTCTCTTGGGTGATGTTACATCCTAAACTTATATCACATAGCATGGAAGGGTTTAGGCACTGCCGTCAAATGTGTAAGTTTAAACCTTGGTGGTTACTTATAAGAAAGTTTTTTTTTTTCTTTTGAGACAAGGACTCTTGTAACTCAGGCTGGCCTTCAATTTGCTATATAGCTGAGATGAACTTAAATCACTGGTTTATCATGCTTGTACTTTCCAAGTGCTGGGATTACAGACATGCTCCTCTCTGCTTGTCTTACAAACAAGTTATTTAACCTCTCTAAATGTTACCTCTTCATCTATAAAATGTAGGAATTAAATAAGATGACATATAAAATGATGATTAATATGGAAAGCCATAATTGTTATATATTACTGTGTGCCTAGATTTTGTTCTGAATGTTGATTTTTAATAACTCAATGAGATGTGTAGTTAGCTACTCCCAATGAGGTAGGTATGTTATTTTACTCGCAAGATAGGTACTTTGTCCAGTCTTACACAGGAAGAGGCAGAGGATCTGCTTCCAGGGTTCCTAGCTACTCTCCTCTGCTGTCTCTGTTTCTCAGACTAGTGTTAGAGTGTGGTAAAGCCCTTAGTGACTGTGTGTGTGTGTGTGTGTGTGTGTGTGTGTGTGTGTGTGTGTGTGTGTGTTTGGTGTTTAGCTAGGTTCATCCCACATAGTTCTTTCTCAATTCTGTTGAGGAAGGGAGTAGAAAACTATGAAGTCATGTACATTAAAGTCTTTGGGGTTTGGAGGAAAAGCCTACAGCTACACATAGGAGTCTTTGTGCAAAGGATGCCAAATGTTCTAAAGTCAGGTGTTCTGTGAAGTTTGATGTAATCATGAGGACTTGCATGTGTTCCCATTACAACACACCATAGACCTGTAGATCTAATATATGCAGTATAATTCAAGTTTTGTTTTGGGCAATAAATTGGTCTGTAAGAATAGTTCAGAGGCCCTGAGTATAGCTCAGTGGTAGACAGCATGAGGCCCTGGATTGAATTCCCACCACCACTGCAAAAATTAAAAAAATACAAACTTCATTAAAGTAGTAATAGTGATCCTGTGTAAGGAATAAGGAGATGATGTATCACCACACAGCACTTCACAAAACAGCAACTCAAAACAACAACCATTTTATTTGCTCATGATTCTTCGGGTCAGCAGTTTGGATTTGGCTGAGTGTTTTCTGACGCTCTTAAACGGCCATTGGTGGTCAGCTTGACTTGGGACTAGGTGCGCTATGATAGCTTCACCCATGTACTTGGCAGTGGCTGCTGGCATTTTCCTCTCCCACAAAGAAGCTGGCTTGCATTTCTCATGCAGGACTGCTAATGCAAAGATAGAGAAGTAGGAAAACCCTCCTAAGGCCTAGCTCTGGGAATTCTACCATTTCTCCCTACATCACCTCATTGATTAAAGCAAGTTACACGGCTAGTACAAATTCAACGGGTAAAGATATAAATTCACACGTTGATATGAAGTCTCATATGGGTAGAATAATAGTAAATTCTGTCCTGATATCCATATTTCCTGATGTTACTGTCCACGCCCAACAGTGCTGATGATTTTTCATTAATTGATTAACTTGAGACCACAGTGGATTAAAATGTGGTTTGCTCATATGTGAAATGTTATTCCACATTTTACATATAAGAAGGAATAGAAGTAAAAATACTCAATGTACCTATAGCACTACCTTTCGGAAATAACCACTGTTAACAGTTTTTGTTTACATTACATCCTATTGTCTGAATACTTATTGAAAATTCTATGTTAATATTTTCTCTTACCACTATATTTTGAACATGTTTGTTGTCTGCAAGAGTTTTTTTTTTTTTTTTAACTAGGTATTAACAAACCTAGCCACTGTTGTTAAACATTTAGGTGGTACTGTGTTTGGCTGTATTTTGTCCATCAGTGGTTCATGGGACCCTGCAAACTTGGTTCCCAGTGCAGTGTTGTGGGGGGTGGCTCCTGCCGTTGTGGTGCCATGAAGTGATTCAAGGAAAGGGACACTTGCCAGAGCTAGTGTTATGATCGTCAGACTCGGCAAGCTCCAAAATCATGTGCTAAGTAAATCTCTTATAAATTTATTGATAAGTATCTACTTCCACATATTTATAGAAACAAACAAAAAACACTAGTTCAAAATTCAGTTCCCATGTTTTGCTATGTAAACTGTATTGCTATAAACATTCATTCATATATCAACTGTCTAGTTGATTTTCTTTTGTGGACTTATTTGATGAGAAAATATTTTATATTTTGAAATGTGTTGATGAAGCATGATTTTAAGAACTGTCTGGTAAAATCAGTTAGTGTACCTTTGCCAGTTGGCTCATTATGTTTGAGATCATGTTGAAGAGAAAATTCCAAAGCTGTTTTTTTAAAAGAGGAAACCATAAAGAAAAACATTCCCTTAGCATTTTGGGTGTGTGAATGTGTACATATACTTGTGTGTGTGGGGGGGAACCTGTGAGTGCAGGTACACATATAGACACGTGTGTATGAAGGCCAGAGAACAACCTCTATTGTCATTCTTCATGAGTGTGTCTGCCTGTTTTTTGAGACTGGGTCTTTCCGTGGCCTGGAGCTCACTTAATTAGACTGGCTGGGCAGTGAGCATCAGGATCCTCCTTTCTTGCCTCCCTCCCAGCACTGCGATTAGGAGCATGTGCCCACCCAGCATTTTTCACATGGATTCTGGAATCCAACTCAGGTTTTCATGCTTGCAAGCAAACAATTTATGAGCTATCTCCCCCACCCTTCCATAGCATTTTTATTTATAAATTAAAATATCTATTAGCAACTATAATATAAATGTAGTTGCTAAAGAGTCTAATTGACTAACACCTTTATTTTGCATATGGGTCCACTAATGAAAGTTCTTCATCTTTCTTGTTGCCCTTGATATATGCTACCTGTTAAGTTTCTGTAATTTTCAAGACTTAGCTTTTTTTGTTTTGTGTTTTTTTTTAAATATATATTTATTGTCCATAATGAGTTACATTATTTAGTAGGCAAACAATGCGTTGTTATCCCAAATTCCCCAATTCCCCCCCTCCCCATCCCTGATCAGTTGTATATCCTCCTCCGTGGGTTGTCTTTATTAGTTCTTGTGGTAGGGTCTCTCGCCCATGCAGACCTGAATCACTCTGTAATTCCAGGCTGGCCTCAAACTCACAGTGATCTGCTACCTCTGAAATCCCAAGTGCTGGGATTAAAATCATGCACCACCATGCCCAGCTTGGTCCTTGCTTTTTGTTATTGCTGTTTGTTTTATTTTTAGTGTTCTAGAAACTTCCAAAACTGTGCGCAAGAAGTCCTAGAATTCCACCCCTTTTTCCTCACTCTTGCTTCCATCTCTTATGCCCAGTTTGACAGTGGTATTATTTAGACTTTGTATGGACTCTTTAAGCAAATGCCTTTAACCACTGAGCCATCTCTCCAGCCTTGCAGGCTTTTTCTTTTGCATAACTTAGTTTTCATATAAACTGTTCTTGGTATATTTTTATTTAATGCAATATTTATTATAGCACCATAATTATTAATTATACTTTTTTATTTTCCGGGTTTTTAAAAATTTTGTTTTGTTTTTGAGGTGGAGTCTCACTCTAGCCCAGCCTGCTCTATCTTTTAAAGTAAAAGTATGAGGGAGGAAATTATTTTTATGAATCTTGAAGGGAAATAATAATATAGTCAGCAAAAAGTAACATATTTATTTGCTCATGATTTGGAAGCTTCTAATTATTTAATAAAATATCTGTGAACCCATTATTACTGTGACACTTTATAGTCTGCAATATGTTATGACCTGCTTACCTTATTTGACCCTATGCTAATCTTCAGTGGACAGTTAACTCCATTTCCCTATATAGAAAACTGAAGGGCCATTATTCTCCAATGGTAGAGGCAGAACTTGATTCTTTGGGTTTCTTTTCACTACACCAAGTGCCTCATAAGCCATAAGCAATTTAAATGATATTCCAGACTTGTGAAAAGCAGAGGAAGTGTAGCAAGTGAGTATCAGTGTCTAGTGGAAATGAAGTGCAGTGACTCTGTATAACCCCTGAAGTAGGCCCTGCTTGAGTTAAGACTCAGCCTCACAGGTGCTAGGAGGAGCTCCTGAACCACATAATTAGCATATCAATTCTAGCATATTCCAAGGGTTAGCAGACCTGGATTCAGCTTTGAAGAGTTCCTGCATGGGCATGGCAGTGATTTTCATTAATTAATACTTCACTTTAGTGTACTGGGTACTGCTACTTTCATTCCAGCATTTAGTATGTGCTTCTTTCCTCTGAGGCACCAAGTTTTCCAAGATTAATGACATAAGAGCCACTTTCTCAAGATATTATCTGTGACTAAAGCAAGATTTTAAAAATATTTTATTTACTTATTTATTTGCAAGGAGAGAGAGAGAGAGAGAGAGAGAGAGAGAGAGAGAGAGAGAGAGAGAGGGAGGAGAGAGACAGAATGAGCACATCAGGGCGTCTAGCCACTGCAAAGGAACTCTACATGCATGTGCCACTTTGCGCATCTGGCTTTACATGGGTGCTGAGGAATTGAACCTTGGCCACTAAGCAATCTCTACAACCCTGAAGCGAGATTTTTAATTACAGTTTATTCTGTACAGAATAAATCAGCCCTTGGATTTTTCTAAACCTTCTTTTCTCAAACTTTAATAATAAGAAAGAAGCTGTAAATATTAAAACATGCTCATTATTCTAGATGAGTAAATACAGTACAGTTTTAGAACTAAGTTTTTGTACTTAACATAAAAGGCCCTGTAGACTAGTTGTGTTCAGCTTCTGTTTCCCATATTTGACAGGCAGCTAGTGCTGTGTGGTGACTCATAATTCTAGAAGGAGTGTTTAGATCTTTCCCTGGAACTTCTATAGAACATTGGCAGGGCAATCAGTGCAATTAATACTGCATACTTTAATTACAAACATGCTCCAGTACAGTGGCTCTCAAGAAACAAGCCCACACTGGATAATGATCTAAATTACAGGATTATTTTAAAATAATGACTAGATCATGTGAGGTTTACTAGAAGTCAAGGTGCTTTTGTTTAATTGCCCAAGAGTTTAACATGGAGGAAAAAGTGACTTGTAGTAGTCTCTGAAAGTCTTACTTGGTTATTAACATTTTTATGCCCTATGTTCATTTTTCTTTAAAAATATTTATTTGCAGAGAGGGGGGGAGGGTGAAAGTGAGTGTGTATATGGGGGGCAGGGTCTCTAGCCACTGAAAATTGACTCCAGATGTATGTTCCACTTTATACATCTGGCCTTATGTGGGTACTGGGGAATCCAACCCAATAGGCTTTGAAGGTAAGTACCTTAACTGCTGAGGCATCTCCTCAGCCCCCTATGTTCATTTCCTTCCCTCCTTCCTTCCTTCATTCTTTTTCTTTCTTTTTTCTTTTTTGGGGGGTAGGGGTTTGAGGTAGGGTCTCACTTTAGCCCAGGCTGACCTGGATGGAATTCACTATGTAGTCTCAGGCTGGCCTTGAACTCGCAGCAATCCTCCTACTACTGCTTCCTGAGATTAAAGGCGTGTGTCATTCCTTTATTGAATCTTTCTGAGAGTTAGCTGCTTTTCATTTTTGTTTTTTTTCATTTTTGTGTGTGTTTTTTACCTTTATTTTTTTGACAATTTCATGCACATATATATTGCATTTACGAATTCCACACTGCTGCCTCATTTTTGCAAAGTCCTGCCATACCCCTTTTTCTTCCCACTACTTAGCAGTGGCTATACCATGGACTAGAATGACTCCCCCTAGTAACCATTGTCATTAGCTCCTCAGGGAGGGGTGAGACCTCATGAGTCCCTCCCCTATCCAGAACAGAATATTGACTGCTCCTGTAATGTGCAGGTCTCACATCTGCTATGAGTTCCTGTGTGCAAGGACTCAGTCTAAATGCGAGTTCATAGTCCCCCGTCCTCCAGCGTTACGTTCTTTCTGTCCCCTCTTTTTTTAAAATTCATGGCGTTTTCAAATATAATTTTTTTGAATCTTGCCTCCGCAATTCCAACTCACTCTTTTCTGTCTTTCTGAATGGCATGACTAGGTGGTATAGGAGGTCTTCTAACCTTTTGAGAAACCTCTGTAATGATGGCTGCACTGGTTTGCACTCACACAAGCAGTGGCTGAGGGTTCCTCTTTTTCTGCATGCTCACCAGCATCTGTTGTTTCTGGGTGATAGCAAGATGGTATCTCAAAATTGTTTTCATTTGCATTGCCCTCATGGCTAGGGATGTGGAACACTTTCTTAAGTACTTGTTAGCCATTTATATTTTTTATTTTGTGAACTGTCTTTTCCAGTTCATTAGCCCATTTGGTGATTGACAACATAATTTTTTTGTGTGTTTGATTTTGTAGTTGTTTGTAAACACTGGCTATTAGCCCTGGGTCTGAAGTATTTGTGGCAAAGATTTTCTCCCTGTCTATATGCTAGCTGTTCACCATGCCGCTGGTTTTACTTGCTGTGCAGAAAATTCTTTTTTAATATTTTATTTATTCATTTTTCAAGCAGAGAAAGAGAGAGAGAGAGAGAGAGGAGAGAGAGAGAGAGAGAGAGATCACCAGGGCCACCACCTTGTGGGTCTGGCTTATGTGGGTACTGGGGAATTGAACCGGGGCCTTAGGCAGTAGAGGCAAGTGCCTTAATCGCTGAGCCATCTCTCCAGCCCCAGAAAATTCTTAATTTTACTTAATCCCCATTTGTTGATCCTTGGGCCTATTTCCTGTGCTGTTCAAAGTTCTTGCGTAGGCCTATATCCTGGAGCATGCACCCCATTTTTTCCTTTAGCACTTTGTGTTTTGGGGTTTAGATTGAAGGCCTTGATCCATTTTGACTTGCTGTTTGTACAGGGAGAAGGATATGCATCTACTCGCATTCTTCTGCAGGTGAATATCCAGTTTTGCCAGCATCATTTGTTAAATAAGCAGTCTTTTTTAAATTGAGTATTTTTGGTCCTTTTATAAAGATTAGGTGGGCAAAGCACTTTTTTGGATTACTTTTTGGATCTTTCATTCTGATCATTGGTGTACATGTCTGTTTTGGTGCTAGTACCATGCTGTCTTCATTACTAATTGCCCTGGAGATATCAGGCATTGTGATACCTACTTCCTTTCTTTTTCTTTCCTTAGGATTGCTTTCGCTATTTGTGGTCTTTTGTAGTTCCAAAGGAATTCCTGTGTTCATTTTTCAAGCTCTGTGAGGAGTATCATTGGAATGTTGATGGAATTGCGTTGAATCTATGGATTATTTTTGGTACAGTAGTCATTTTCACCATGTTAATTCTGCCAGTCCAGGAGCATAAGTGATCTTTCCATCATGTGGTGTCTTCCTTGCTTCCTGTTTTAGTGTCTTGAAGTTTTCATGGTAGAGATCTTTCACATTTTTGGTTAGGTTTATTCCTAGGTATTTAAGTTATTTTGGTAACTATTGTGAATAGACGTTTTCCTGGATTTCTTTCTCTAGGAGTTCATTATTTATGGTCTTCTGTTTTAAGGAGAGGAGGAGAATTGGTCAGAATAACATATTTGTTCTAATAATAGTTGTATTGTCTTTAAAAATATGAAAGAGGGCTGGAGAGATGGCTTAGCAGTTAAGGTATTTGCCTGCAAAGCAGAAGGACCCAAGTTTGATTCCCTGGTGCCCACATAAAGCCAGATGCACAAGGTGTCGTATGCATCTGGAGGCCCTTGCGTGCCCATTCTCTCTCTCTGTCTGCTTCTTTTTCTCTCTTACTCTTTCTAAAATAAATAAACATTTTTAAAAAGACAAAAGAAGCTAAACATTTAAAAAATGACATTGAACTGGTTAGTGAATCAAGGAGAACAAAGTTCGACAGGATGAAGAACTCCAGCATCCTTGTATGGCGAGAGTAGTAGATGTGTGTCAGAAGTATCACTTACACTCACTGGCCAGGCAGAGCAGCACTACACTGGGTCCTGGGCTTCATGGAGCTGTGGACATCTGGCTGAGTGCCAAGGCTGATTTAGTTAGTTTATATATAGCTTTGACCAGTGGGTCACTGAGATTCAGGACAAAGGTGATAGATGCAGATTCATTACACACAACCGTAACAAATACTACTGTGTAGGATGGGTGTATTTCTGCAAAATGAGCCTCAGAGTTGTGGGTATCTTAAATGAAGAATTTTAAAGAAGATGCTTACAAATGAGCATCTCCTCCATTTTCATATTGAGGACTACACAGTTAAAGTATTAAATGGACACTTAAAAGAGGTTTTTCTTTAAAAACAGAAGAAAGGTACAGGGATCTGGGGTGAAGGCTCAGTGGTTATGGCACTTCCTTACAAAGCCTGCAGGCCCCGGATTTCATTCCCCAGTACTCACAGAAAGCCAAGTGCACAATATGACGCATGTGTCTAGTGTTCATTTGTAGCGACAAGAGGCCCTGGAATGTGTTCTCTCTCTCTCTCTCTGTCTCTCTCTGTCTCTCTCTGTCTCTCTCTCTCTTTTTCTCTCTCCCTGTCTCTATCAAGTAAATAATAAATAATAAATTAATAAATTAAAAATATTTTAAAGTTGCATGAATTCAAATACAGAGCTGAATGAAGGCTTTTCCTACACATGAATTTTCTCACATGGATGTAGGTAGTGTTCTCACTGGCTGAATGATTTTGTGTTTGCAGGTATCCTGAGAGGGGGCCAGATTCTCTCTCTGTACCATTGACCCATTTCCAGTTTGCTCCTTCAATTAACCTAATGAGACTTTTGAGGAGTGAAAAATTAGTCTTGTAGCTTCAGCAGGGCTTGATATTTGTGGAATTTTAGGCCAGTTTTGAGGAGAATGTGATTTGGAAGCAAAAACCCTTGCTTTCCTTCCCTCTAGCAGCAGGTGTGGCTTTAATTTTTAGCTTTGTATTTCTCTGATTTATGTTCTTTGATATTACCTCTTTTATGTATAACTCACTGGTTTTCTTTAGCATTTTAGAATTAAAAGCTATATCGTTGGTTTAAATATTTTTCTAATGTAGTCATTTAAAACAAAATTTTCTCACATTTTAATATGCTATGTTTTTATTATGTATTTTAAATATTTCATAAATTCCTTGACCAATGGATTGTATAGAATTCCCCCCAAAAATTTAGAGATTGCCTACCTAATTTACTTAATTTTTAATTGAATTTTTAATACAATCTCTGTGTGGTATTATACCACTTGCTGCAGTCTCTGTGCATACTGTACAACTTCATAGTCTTGTGTGATATTGTACCACTTAACTGCAGTCTGTGTGTGGTGCTGTATAACTTACTGCAGTCTCTATGTGGTATTGTACAACTTTCTATAGTCTATTTGATACTGTGCAACTTACTGAAGTCTGTGTGGTATTATAAAACTTAATGCAGTTTCTGTGTGTGGTACTATACAACTTACTGTAGCCTCTGTGTGGTTTTGTACAGTTTATACTTAACCCCGCTCCCTATTTTGTTAACACATCTCATCTCTCCTTTTCAATTCATCATTTAATTCTTCTCATTTAAAAGCTTTTTCCTCTTATTTCAATAAGTTTTATAGACTACTCAAAAGGTGACTTTTAGCTTTAAGCAAATAATCTTTAAAGATGGTATTTTAAGGAAATTAAGAATAAAGAATGTATATTTTTATTTTTAATACTGAGTCATTTCTGGTGTTTCTTTTTTCATTCTCACAATGTGAGTTTCTGTCTGGAATCATTTTTCTGCTCATTTTAAGAAGTCTTCTCTATGCTGTCTTACATTACACAATTTTTAGAGTTGACTTCTGTCTGAAAATATCTACATTTTACTCTTGTTTCTGAATCTGTATTCACTAGATATGGAATGCTAAATTTTTGTTTTTCGAGGTAGGGTCTTGCTCTAGCTCAGGCTGACCTGGAATTCACTCTGTAGTCTCAGGCTGGCGTCAAACTCACGGCAGTCCTCCTACCTCTGCCTCCTGAGTGCTGGGAATAAAGGCGTGTGCCACCATGCCTGGCTTTTTTTCTACTTTTAATCCCTTAAAAATGTTATATTATTTTCTGCCCTCCCCCATTGTGAGACATGAGGTTTGTTTTTATGGAATTTTTCTTTTATAGATAATATGCTGCTGTCATGTTCCTTTAAAGATATTATGTTTGGTTTTAAGCATTTTTAGTAAGACATGCCTAGAAGTGATTTTCTTTGAATTGATTCTTCTTGGGGGTGTTCTCACTATTTGTGGATATAGTAAATGGTGGTTTTCATTAAACTTAGAAAATTTTAACTTTTTTTTTTTTTTTTTTTTTTTTTGGTTTTTCGAGGTAGGGTCTCGCTCTAGTCCAAGCTGACTATGTAGTCTCAGGGTGGCCTTGAACTCACAGCGATCCTCCTACCTCTGCCTCCCGAGTGCTGGGATTAAAGGCGTGCGCCAACACTCCTGGCTGAAAATTTTAACTATTATTCAAATATTTTTTCTGCCTCATTCTCACACAGTTCTATGGGGACTCCTGTTAATGTGTTTGATCACCTGATGACCCACTAGTACCTGGTGCTGTGTTCATTTTCCTTCTTCTTTTTTTTTTGTTTCTCAAATTGGTAATTTCTCATGACTATCAAGTTCTTAATGGTCCTTTTGAGACAGGGTCTCATGTATCCAAGACTTACTTCAAACTCACTATTTACCTGAGGATGACTTTGAGCTTTTGATCCTCCTTCCTCCTGAATTCTGAGATTATAGGCATGTGCTGCCATGCCTGGTTTGTTTGCTACTGGGGATCCAATCCAGCATTCCTACATGCCAGGTGGGCTACGTCCTAGACCCTGGTTCCTTTTTAATAGTCTCAGTTTTTCTGGTGACATTCCTTCCTGGTCACATAGTTTTACTTATTATTCTTTGGGACACATTTATATAGCTGCTTTAGAAAGTTTGTTAAGTGCAGTATCTGGGCCACCTTAAGGTTAATTTCTAATGATAGTTTCATGGCATTTTCTTGTTTTATTGAATTCCAAGTCATTTTTTAATTACATAGTGGACAGCCCTGATGATGTATTGTAGAGATGCTATATTTTTTTAAAATTCTGTGGAGTGTTGGTGTTTGTTTGAGAATCAGTTTAGTACTGGCTGGTCACCTGGTTGTAGACTTAGAGTTTGTTAGTGCAGATCTGTGACCATCTCAGGGTGAATTGCAGGTCCCTCTAACTTAGCAAGACTCATTCTCAAGTTCTTTTGCTCCTGTGGATTTCTTTAGGGCTTGGTCTTAGAATTTGGTAATATGGGTGTGCAGTAGGCTTGAGAGTGTGACTTCTGGCCTGAGCCCCCTCCCTGTTGTGTCTAGTTGATACCAAAGACGTTATAAGTTCTCTCTGCTGTGGCTGGGTTGGACTTCCCATATTTCCCCACACTACTTGACCGCTGGCATTTCTGTTCTCTCTTAATCTTATTGCAATTACTCTTCCCATGCGCTTACTGTTGTATGCTAAGCACTTCAGGAGACCCCGTGCAAGTCTCTGTGGTCACCTGTAACCCAGCTCCCTTCTCCCATACTCTGGTCTTTGCAAGCCTGCTCCACTTGGACTCCAGCTTGTCCTAATACAATTGGAAAAATGAGCTGGGTGTGGTGGCGCAATGTCCCCAGGCTGAGAATCAGAGTGATTTGATTTAGTGCTTAGTGCCACGTGGAACTAAGTGGTGAAAGATTCACCAAGACAGAGAAAGGCAGCAGGGGGTTTACGAGACACATTGTGGAATAGCTGCAGCAGACAAGAAGACATCAAGGAGAGATTGTATAGAAGCATGTTAAGGGGCTTGTTTTATTCTTTTAAGGGGTCTGGGAATTCTGTGTGGAAAGTCAGGCAGTGTTTGAATGTCAAGGTGCTCTGAAACAATTATAGGGGTTTATTGTGGTTAGTAAGGCCTGGCCTTAAAGCAATGACCCTTTTTCCCTGAGTCAGAAGTGGCTCAGCATGGACACTGGTCCTAAATTGGCATCTTTACTCACCTTTTTTTTTTTTTCTTTTTAGAGATCACATTCTTGACACTTGTGTCATTTGTGTTCAGTAATAGTTGTTTATAAGATGAGGAATATTGAGATGCCATTTTAGTGTATTGAAGTAAACAGATGGTGAGTGGTAGATTGAAAAGGATAACACAAACAAACCAACCTCCCTCCCTCCCTCCCTCCCTCCCTCCCTCCCTCCCTCCAGAGGTTTTGCTATATTGCCTAGGCTGGCCTTGAACTCCTGGGGTTCAATTTTTCTTCCTGTTTCAACCTCTCAAGTAGCTGGGACCACAAACACAAGCCGCTGCATTTCCTATGGTTAAAACAAAAGGATTTTAGATCTTATCATCTATTTATTTCTTCATAAAAGAAACAAATTGTTTTGGGAATGGAGAAGAGAGAGAGAGAGAGAGAGAGAGAGAGAGAGAGAGAGAGAGAGAGAATGAATGTGTGTTATTTTTCTGTTGCATCTCTATTGGCAAACCAAATATTGCTTGTGAAATAGCACTGTCTACCAGGGATACTAGAGAGAAGACAGCCATGCATGCAGGTCTTTCTGTGTTTAACGTGCAAGCAGATTGGGTGTATTAGGGCAAGTGACTCCTTAATTCAGGAGTCACTTGCTCTGTGTTAGCAACTGGCCTTCAGTTCTGGTGAAGCATACAGCTTATCTAAATTTGTAATTTAACAGGAGTACTGGGACTACTGGGGAGAGGTTTTCTTCAGGTATGGTTAAGGAAGTTGGTAATGTTTTGTCTGATTAGACCTGAGCAGCAAAAATATCACCTTGTTTTTGGTTCTAAATTCTCAAATTTCTTTTTCTATTAAGCCTTAAAGTATTTAAAAGCAAAGCTTCTGATGGAAGAGGATTCTTACTAGAGTAATACTTTATCCATCACTTCTTTGGAAATGTAAAGAAGTTTCCAAATGGAAAAAGTCTGGAAGATGCAAATGCAGTGTTTAGCTGAGTAAATAGGTCATTGGGCCTTGGAGCCCAGCAGTGCTTTATTGTTAGGATATTGCTTGGACCTAGCAGCTCTGTGTCTGACCAAGAAGACTTGCTTGGATTAGACCTAGTTTTCTTATTTTCCTAATTTAAAATCCTCTCTATTTCATTTTCTCAGAATATAGGCAGTTTAAAGGGATTGCAGTCTGGAAAGTTTGACCCTGTCTTTTCAAGTTCCTCACCATGCTACTTGTCGTGGCTTGCATTTTGCGCTGTCTTCCACATGGCCACCTCCCAGTTAATCACTTTCTTGCCAGCACCCTCTGTACACTTACCCTTGGCCTCTTACCACATCCTCTCTGCATTTATAACTCTGAAGAAATGATTTGTTTCCTCTGTTTTAATTTTCTTTTCATTGCTATTTTGTAATAAAATACCCCATGCATTTTCTCTTTTTAGACCTTCCCTGGCATGCACTGTTGTTTTACAAATTCCATTGAACCCTGAATGTCTCAGCCACACTGTGTCCTGGGGTCACTACTCCCTGATCCTGTCAGGGGACCTATTCTTTATTCTTCTCCTCAAGTTCCTTTGCCATCCCCATAGCTGCCTGTGGCAGATGGCCTTGTTTCTCCTGTCACAGCAAACACAGTAACTCTCTTTGGTCCCCTCCCAGGATCATGACTTTTCTGTCCCCACCTCCAGCCTTGCAGGCTTAGGAGAAGAGCAGGTTGGCTAGTGGCCATCATCCTCTCTTGGCGTTCTTAGAACATCATCCTGTCCCTCCAAGATGTTACTCCAGGGTTCCCTCCCACTCCATCTCTGCCTCTACCTCTCCATTTTGCCTTTCTTTACTTTCCCTTTCTCAGAGACATACATGCATGCTTAAGTTGCTTCCATTGTAAACATAGACCAGTAAAAAGCAAAAGGATTTTATTTATTTTTTATTACAACATGCTTTCTTTTAGTTTGACCCATGCTTTTCCTTAACAAGCAAATGTATCATGAAAGAATAGCTGCAGCCTTGCCTTCCCTTGTTCACTCTTTCCTTGGGAATACTCCATCAGTCCACTTGAAGACACATCATAATGTCCCTGGTTCCTGGGTGGTGGATGTAGGGGTATCTCTAGGTCTTATCTTATTTGTCCTTTCTAAGACATTTACTGTGAAATCTACCCTTTGGTTTCTAGGATGCCATCTCCTTGCTCTCCTCCTACTCATCTGTTCTTTCTTCTTATCCTTTGTTGCCCTTATCCCCATCTGTTCTTTAATGCTGATGACTTCTGACCCTTGTCTCCCTTTCAGTAGTTTTCTCCTCCTGTTTTGTCTGTCCTATGAATATAAAGATAACTTAGAAATCTTTATCTTCTGTCTACATCCTTCTTTTGAGCCCCAGATCTACATAACATAGTCTGTATGACAGCCATAAAAAAATAGCAGTGCCTACATTTATTTTTTAAAAAAGTGAGACTGAAAGGTAACCTGTTTGTGCTCTTAACAGTCAGTGAAAGCACTGGCATTTAAACATTCATCTTAAAATGAGGACTTGAACTCTGCATTACACTAGTAACTAAATATTTCTGAGACGTATATCAAATGTATAACATCCAATGCCCCATACCAAATACTATACCAGACTCCACTTCCCTCTCTTTCCTGAGGGAGGGAAGCGAGAGACACTATGAAAACCTAGGTTTTCAACCTCAGTGACTGATTTTCCTTCTTTCAGTATCCCAGCAAGAATGGATTTGCCTCTGTCTCTACTGGCCTATCTAGCCCAAGGGAGCTGCCATTGTGTGCTCTCAACTCTTTACCATGGCTTACACTCTCCTCTACTCTTGCACTCCTGCTGTCAGAGCTGAGAGCTGTATCTTGGCCTGCATGGCCATTCTCAAGACTGTGCTTTCAGATGATCTGACTGGAAGTACTATGGTATCTTTGATGTTTGAATGTGTGTATGACGTGCATGTTTGTGCATGTGTCATACTGTGTGGATGCCCATGTGTGTGCAGGAGTGTGGAGGTCAGTGCCTTAGCCACTCTCCAGTTTATTTTTTGAGACAGTCTCTGAACCTGAAGGTCATGGATGCAGCTGTCACTGAGCCCAGGAGTTCCTGGACTCTGCCTCCCCAGCCCTGGGATTGTAGGTATACACCTTTTGTGGGTTATTGGGGTCTCAGATCCTCATACTTACTGAGGAAACGCCTCCCCAGTACTAGGTATTTGTTTAAACTTTAACCTGTTGCAGAAATTGTGTAGCATATAAAAAATTAATCATTTGAAAACTGAGAAGTGACATGCAAAAATAAGGCCCATTTTGAACATTATTGAACTCAGCAGACATAAAGTTCCTCTGTCAGATTGCAATGTCTTGAATACTAATTTTCTGTGTCTGCCCTGTCACAGATGGGTAATAAACAGCTTTTAGTTTGGCTCTGGCCCACAAGCAGCATCAAGGAATACTAGTTCACAGTGTCTGATGAAGAGAAATGCCTTTAGTTTCCTTAGATTGTTACCACATGAAACCATGTTACTTAAAAGATTTCAGCTAGGAGTTTTTTGCTTACGAAAAGCTTCTATATTCGGACTGAAGAAGGTTTAGAAAATTCCTTGCTTCTTTAGGATATTGTGTTTTAGAAGAAATAAATCCCATTATAGTAAAGAGTAACCATGAGGTACATTATAATTTATGCTAATATTAAAGTGTATTGACTTCACAATCAAGCCATCATTTAAAAGAATTGGTTTGAAGCGCAGTCTTTATGAGATACCTATAAAAAGGGAGTTTGGTTTGATATTATGTGCAACAAACTGTGTGTCTAATTTACCTGAAAACATAGCAGATGATTTGATAGCTTCCATTTCCCTTTCTTTTTTCTTGTTCTCTTCTTAGTTCTATTTCTCAAATGTTTAACTTCTATGTAAGTATCAATCTGAAGAGATACTAAATTTGTCAGAAGATGTGTTACTGAAGTACAGACAAGAGATGGTAAATGGGCAGCTGTTGACTATCTCTTGGCTTTAAATAGGGGATGGCTGAAGAATCGAGGTCGGAAACTAAATTCTGAGGAGACAGAGTTGAAGAAGAAGAAGAATGTAAATACTAATCTGGGACTCTATCCAGAGTTAGATAAAAATTTACTAAACAAAACCATCCCAGTGCCCCCACTTCTGTCTGCATTGGACCAGCTCTGAAGAAAGCAAAGGGGAAGGGGAGCAGATGTCTAGTTTAGTGTAGTTTACTTAAGGTGAAACAGTCAGATACAGCTTTTAACAGACAGAATGATTTCTAGAACTGTGTCAGGTATTAAATACTACTACAGAGAATTCCTAACACTTAAGAGTTTATTAAAGGTTTAAAAGTAATTTTTAAAACATTCAAATGTGGGAACCATTTGCTATATGAAGTGACCCCAAAACACAATTAAGTCTCTCGAACACAGTTAGACCCCAAAACACAAATGGAATGAAGCTCGCCATAAGAAAATGAGGCATTATTGGAAGCATTGAAAATTACATTCTGAAAAACGTATTACAATCCCTCTTCTATTCAAAGAAGAGTAGATAGCCACTTGCTAAACCTACACCTATAAAACAAAGTTTTATTCAAAGGAAACTTTTAACATAGTACATAACCTTTATAAAACTCAGGATCGAGAAGAGGTAGAGAAGGCCTCTTTACTAGTTAGTCTGTGCTTCCTTAAGCAGAACTGGATAAGGTATCACCTAATATTTATTTCTTAAAAATAATTTATTATTAAAAATAATAAAGTGATTAATAAAGGAAAAATGACTTTTCTTTTTCCTATTGTAACAAATTACTCAGTAGCCAGTGTTTGCCAGGTGTGCTGAGGTCGAAAGGAGAGCTGATTACATCCAGGCTGAAGGTACAGGAAGGCACAGAGGGGACAGTATGCAGCAGCAGCAGCCTTGCTTGTTCTTAAGCACATCCAGGACTAATGTGCCTAGTGCTGGTCAGATCTGGTGTGGAGAGCCATGCTAGATCAGGACTTCCCAAACTGACCTGCCCATACATCACTAGAGAATTTGTTGGCATTCATATCTAGGAAGGGAACTTGCTTTTGTACCAAGGTGTGCAGTGTGATATGATTGGAGTCCTTCTGGTCTTCACGCCACACTGTGACAAAACTGCAAACTTTATCCTGTACTTACTAGTATCTAATTTCATGAGTTATGAGTTTCCACTATTTATTGAGCACCACTGTATACATATCATTTCTGTTAACATAGGCATTAAGTAATGTAAGCTTTGCTCTGCTGATGTGGAATAAAACATTAGTCATTGCCAGGTACCAGTTATAGCTCTCATCTTTTATTAAACTAATATGAGTTGGAGGATGCAACCAAGTAATGGAAAGGGACTAAAATTTGATAGCCTATTTTTAGATCTGGGCTGCAGTATCAGTAGTATGACCAAATAAACTATATAAGCCACGTGTCTATGTAAATTATTTAACCCATTTCTGTTTTTCTCTTTTCCATGCCAGAATTGACAATTTATAAAATAATTGTGGGGGTTAGAAATGACTTGTGCAAAGTGCCTTGTAGGGAAAGGCTAATGATGGTTTCATAATTTTTGTATCCCGTAAGGTAAAAAATATGATTTTCAAAGAGTACTGAATGGTTTAATTTTAAGAGTTATATATAGAATTATTCACCCTTCTACTCTTTAAGATATTTTCCTCTGTGATTCTCAGCAAATCTGAGAGGTGTTTCTTTGTAGCTTATAAAGCTCCCACTACTCTTCCACCTCAAGATCCACTAGCATGCATGATATACCAGTAGAGGAGAATATGTTATACTTGTGAATGCAAGGAAGTGGAGAAGACAAGTTAAATTGTAATTTTGTCTGCATTTGGAAATTTTGTGTCTTATCTCTTGCTTACAGAAATTTCATGTGTACTTTAAAAGGATAGCCATCCTGTCACGTTATCCCCCCCCACACACACACACAATTAAGCCTACAAGCAGGCAGACCAGTCAGTTGGCAGTACTCCCTCAGGAGAATGAGACTTATGTCCCATAAAGGTCCTGTAATATTGATTCAAATATTTTGGCTAGTAATTCTGAGGTCCAGGTGCCCAAACCCCAGGAGAGGCATGGGCTTTTCATTCAACCCACTCCTTGCCTTGTGGAGACAAACACAGCCAGATAGGTCAACACACCACCCTCTAAAGCCCAGAGCAGGGGCCTGGGTTTTAGAGTAAAGATTCTTTAAGGAAATTACTGAGTAATTTCTATTATGTTCTTTGATATTAGCCTGTTTATTTAGCTTTTTGATTTTATGACTGTAAATTTCTGTTTAAGCTTATATTTTTAATTGTGAATCAAGAATGTCATAAACATCTTTCTTCATTGACTTTGAGATGGAAATATGTCTTAATGATTAAGAAAATCTTCAAAAGTGTTAAGTGAAATTTGATCTCTAAGAGTTGTTGCACTGTGATCTTCCCCTAACTCTGTCTTGTCCTTTGTCTTGATGTTTATTTTTAGATCGACTTCAGCTCCCAAGGAATATGATTGAAAACAGCATGTTTGAGGAAGAACCAGATGTGGTAGATTTAGCCAAAGAGCCTTGTTTACATCCACTGGAGCCGGATGAGGTGGAATATGAGCCCCGGGGTTCGCGGCTGCTGGTGCGAGGCCTTGGAGAGCATGAGATGGATGAAGACGAAGAGGACTATGAGTCATCCGCCAAGCTGCTGGGCATGTCGTTCATGAACAGAAGCTCAGGCCTTCGGAGCAGTGCTGCTGGCTATAGGCCGAGTTCAGAGGGGCCTTGTTCAGTACCCTCTGCAAGGACCTTGGTGGTGTGTGCTTTCGTCATTGTGGTTGCTGTCTCTGTAATCATGGTAATCTACCTACTGCCTAGATGCACCTTTACCAAAGAAGGATGCCATAAAAAAAACCAATCAATAGGACTAATTCATCCTCTTGCAACAAATGGGAAATTGTTTCCATGGGCACAAATTAGGCTTCCCACTGCCATTATGCCACAACGCTATGAACTTAACCTACATCCAGACCTCACCTCAATGACATTCAAGGGTTCTGTGACAATTTCACTCCAGGCTCTCCAGGCCACATGGAACATCATTCTTCATAGCACGGGTCATAATATTTCAAGAGTGACTTTCATGTCAGCAGTTTCAAGTCAAGAAAAACAAGTTGAAATTCTGGAATATCCATACCATGAACAAATTGCCATCATTGCCCCTGAAGCTCTTCTAGCAGGACACAATTACACTTTGAAGATCGAGTATTCTGCAAATATATCTAGTTCTTATTATGGGTTTTATGGCATCACCTACACAGATGAAAATAATAAGACAAAGTATGTAATGCTTCAGTGACTCTTGTTCTGTACTTTTCTGTATATGACTTCTTTTGTCCACATCGGGGACAAGATGCATAATGTGTGTATGTGTGTGTGTGTGTGTGTGCACACGCACATGTGCACGCATGCATGTCGAGGCAGGAGAACAATCTTGGGTTGCTCTTCCTCAGAAATGCCATCTGCTTTTTTCTGAAATAGAATCTCTTACTGGTCTGGAGCTTGCCAACAAGCCCCATGGATCCACATACCTCTACCTTTCCAGTGCTAGGTTTACAAGGGTGCACAACCAATACCAGGATTTATACACGTTTTCAATTTTAGAAAATTATGTGCAAAATAGAATGGTAATTTGGAAGCATATACCATTATCTGTATATATGCATGGCTTTGAGCATATATTTATGGAGTGGTGGGAGTAACGGTGTCTTGTTGGGAGGGGATGAATGAAGATTATATTCTTTAGCACAGAAACTTGTTATATTGAGCTTTTCATATTTTTTATTAATATCTTTATTATGAATAATTATATACATTGTATGAGCTAATCTTGGGATAGTGCCCCCATTTCCCTCCTCTCTGTCCCCTATCCAACACAACCCAAAGCTGTTCATATTTTATATGGTGATTATAGTTTCGATCACCTTATGATGTTTCTGTGGGGAAGCATAATAAGCAGGGCGTGGGTTCTTTAAGACCTCTTTTTCTGCTGCTGTGCAGAATTTTTTTTTAATGGATTATTGAGTTTATTTGAGTAGAAATCACAACTTGTGGAGTTTATTTAAAGGGAATTGGAACCTGAAAAGGGAGACTAGAACATTTTTATGTGGAAAACATATTTAAGAAAAGTGGAAGTTAGGGGAAAACTGATTAGCTGCAAGCATGTGGAGAGCTAAGGTGCTGAGGCTGAGTTAGAAAACTGGACTGTGTGGAGAGCTAGGGCAACTGAGGCTTAGAGAGGGAGGCCAGACTGAAATAAAGCTGGGGTCAAACAGAGCTTAAGGAGGGGAGCACACTTGGCATTGGCTGTGTGCTTTCCTTGGAGGGAGGCTAGGGAAGAGAGAGCGCCCACGTGGCAGATCCGGAGTGGGAATCCACACATGGTGAATTTAGGGACCACAGGCAGATATGAGGGGGAGACGAGGATTAAGAGAGAGGACTATGTTTCCCCTCCCCACTAGCTGTGGCTGAGTGGAGTGAGGGACTGAGACTCACGGGGATGTCCAGGTCACATCGTCCAAGGGAACTGATCTCTCAAGAGTTTTACCAGAGAGCCAGGATGGGACCATAAGAGCCAAGTGAGAGAGAGCACATATACGGAATTTTTAAAAGGTCTTTAGTGAGATGGAGAAAGCGGGTATGAAATGTGGCATGTATACACATGTCATTTTTAATACCATTTATCTTTATTGCTTTACTTTTTTAAAAATGCTAGTGTGATTGTATTTTTGATGTAAATATTCAAAAACCATAGGAGAAAACCCATTTCAAAAAAGAGAACAGTAAGTAACTGTCATGGTTTGATCCAGGTGTCCCCCACAAACAAATGAATGTGTTCTCAGCGATCAATGCTCAGCTAATGGCAGTTTGGGAATTAAAACCTCTCTAGAGCTGTGTTGTCAGGGGCGGGCTTTTGGGGGTTATAAGCCAGCTTCCCCTTGCCAGTGTTTGGCACACTTTCCTGCTGCTATTTCCAGTGCTGTGGCAGAGGTAATGTCCACCCCTCTGCTCATGCCATCATTTTCCCTGCCAGGATGGAATCTCCCCTAGAGGCCATAAGCCAAATAAACCCATTCCTCCATGGAATTCAGCACCCTATTTTGTATATTTTGTTTTTTAGTCTCAGCATCCATATCATATAGCTGGAATTCCTGGAAAGATGCAGTGCTATAGGTTATTCATAAGTACCTGATTTTTCCTCAGACACCTTTTTAGGAAAGTGGTGACCATCTGTGTGATGTCTTTGTGGCTTCAAATCCAGCCACATGTGATAGTTGGCCCAATCCCTGGATGCATACCACTTTCTTTCCTTCCCACTTTCTCAGTTGTACTTGCTTCCCTTCTCTTTCTCAAGAATTCCTCATGTTAAAGGCCCTCTTCCTACTCTGTGCCAGTTTCCTTACAGTGTTGCCATCCATGGCAGAATTTGTGCTGTACCCTTCATTCCAATTGCTGTTTTCATTGTCCGAATATGACTTGTAGCCTGATACAAGTTTCTGTCCACTGTATAGACTTCTGCTTTGCCCGGTCCATTTTGAGTCCTTTAATGAGTTCTTTAATGACTGGGATTGCGGTTCTTGATATTGCTAGCACTGGGCGGGTGCCCTGTCTAGTAGGTACTCAATAACTATTGGATTGAATTTATGTTTGTTTTAGGTACTTTGCAGCTACTCAATTTGAACCTTTGGCAGCAAGGTCTGCTTTTCCTTGTTTTGATGAACCAGCATTTAAGGCCACATTTGTCATCAAGATCATAAGGGATGAGCAACACACTGCTTTATCAAATATGCCTAAGGTACTGTTACATTCTGTGGAGGTGAAATCTTTATGTTGGTCTCTTTCTTTAAGAACAATTGGATTTCTCTCTGCCAGGTTGTTGCTGAGAATGCTTAAATACATAAGTATTCTTTCTGAAAATTATTAAAAACCAGTAATAAGGGAACTTTGGGGGCTCAATTGGGAAGTTAATCAGAGGAACATGTGAGGAACAAGAAGACTTTGAAGGTATGAGTAGGAAATGTGAAGTGTCTTCTATGTTCTGAAATTGTACAAAGCTGTTTTCTGAGAATGGTGAGTTTACTATCCTAAAGTGTTATTTGATTGTGTTGAGTCACAGTTGTTTTGATGCTTTGTCTAAGGAGATGTTGACATTGTAATCTGAAGATTGACAACATGAGCAGCAGCCTCTTTCTTGAGTGTGACTGCATGGGAGGCAGTTAGGGTAAAGCCAAGCAGAGGAGAGCTGAATTTAAACAGAACCTACCTGATTGGCTTTGTGCTGGGTTCTTGAAGTCTCTGGAGACCCCGGGGCTAAGGGTGAGGAAAAGCCACAGTCAGAAGGCCATAGGGTCCTCCGCTGCAGACAGCAGACATGCCTGGTCTCTACTCAAGATAGATCCATTCTAAGCTATATGCCTCACCTTAGTATTTCTCTGAAAGAGGTGGGCACCTGCTTGCCTCTATCCCAAAACATAACTCTATGGAACCCTTTCAGATCATGTGGAGGGATACCACCGATGTAGTTCCATCTTCTTAAAGTGGAATCTCCGTGGTTCTAGGGGAAGATTTTGGTTTTGGTGGGATTTTAACAGGGAGAGACAGAACCACTGCTACTGTCTCTAACAAGTTTATTGAGTCATGTTGGGGCTAAAACCTCAAGGACTTTTATGGTTCTCAGCATGTCTTCTTGAAGGGTGAAGGAACAAACTGAAATGAAGAGCCATGCTCCTTCTAGAAATGGGCTGAGAGATTCAACTACTTGAAGTTTCGGTTTCTCCATGTATTTGTCATTGTCATTTACTCCCATATTTACAGAACTGTCACCTTTTGTTTTTGTAGAAGTCATCAGTCCCTACGAAAGATGGTCTTGTTCAGGACGAGTTTTCTGAAAGTGTGAAGATGAGCACATACCTGGTTGCTTTCATTGTGGGAGAGATGAGGAACCTGAGTGAGGATGTGAATGGAACCTTGGTATGTGCTGTGTAATTGTCTGAAAGACTAAGAGGACTTCTTACTGTAAGGGTTTGTGGTAGTTTCCTGATAAATGGAAAGAGACTTTTAGATCATATTCTGACAATTTATACTAGAAATCCTTTCCTTAACTGTCATTTGCTAGAGGCCTAACAAAACTAATACTGATGATACCAGAGAAAGGACACTCTTAAAGCAGCTACTTCCCCTTCTTCATTCCCCCTTACCTTCTCCTGACCTTCCCCCACTTCCTCTTTGAATCTGCCATGTTGGCTTAGTATTTAGTACTGCCTATAGGATTGCATTAAGACTCGGCATTCTGATACTCAAATCCTTCCTTATAAGTTCAGATATAGTTTCAATTGCTCCATGTGAATTCTTCCATCTAGTGGAGCTGAATTATTTATTATCCACATACATACACCATTTTCATGTTTGAGAGAGATCAGAAAATAAGATTAAGAGAAGAGTTTCAGGTTATTTTTTTTTTCTCATTTATCTGCATTATTGGATTCTGCAATCTCCCTGGTTGGAATTTCTCCTACACAGTGTGCTAGCTCTAAGCCTTTGGAGAGACTGCCAAGCCAAAAGAAATTCCTCCTCTTCCCAGGGGGAGAGGATATGGAGAAAATCTCCTTCACATAGAGATTGGTCTTTCTGGGGAAGAAGCCACTGGGGAAGGCACTCATACATGGCTCAGGTCCATGTACATGAATCAGGCATCAGATTAGACTGAGCCTCATCGTCAGGCTTAGGTGTGTTAGAAGGAACCTGACTGGCTGGTGGGTTAATAGGAACACTGACTCAGGAAGAGCCCACCACAGAGGTTAAGCCGGTGAAATTGAGAAAGAAAGAGAATGCTAATGCTGAGTTGTTGCCTTAAACCATCTTGTATAAGACTGGATCAGACGTGGGTACCCATCAGTAAAAAAGCTACCTTGTTCCTAATATGTATCAACTATACTGTGAAAAGCTTTGCTTGCCAGGAGATAGAAATAATCTCACTTTTGGATTATTTAGTCCAGTAGTAAATGTGTTTTTAATAATTTCATAATAGTTTTACTAATTTTCTCCTTTCTTATTAGAAAATGGAGAGGGATATAATATTCCTGGGTATACTTTAACTAACGGCTGTCTTAGACACTTGTTTATAAACATCTTTTTATTTTATCAATTGCAGTTGGCCAAGACATTCACCCCATATTGCTGAGAGAACATATCTCAAATATGTTAGGTGATTGACCTAAATCACAGAGCCAGTGAGAGATAGTATTGTTGCTTTCACCAAATGACATTAATTACTTGTGTAGGTATGATAACCAGAAACTCAAAAGCTGGAATTTAATAGATTAAAAAAAGTTATGATAAGATGCTGAAAATGGGTTATTTAACAAGGTATAAGAATAAAGAGATGGAGTTGCACTCACTAATGTGATTCTTAACCATTCAACTAAAAACACCAAAGTCAACTATAGATTACCACATGTGTCCTGATCATTAGTGAAGACTGCTTTGATGTCAAAGCCTTAAACAGGGTTAGAGTTATAGCCCAGTGGTGGGGTGCTTGCCTAACACACACAGGGCCATGGGTTCAATACCAGTACCACAAACAAAACAAAAGCAAAAATAAAACACATTTATTTTTATCATTTCTGTTTAGTTTTTATGTCTTAAACTTCTTATTCCTTTCAATAAAATCTGAAGATTTATTTGGTCTGAAGAGAAAGTAGAGTATAGCTCCCTCCCTTCAGGAATGCCAGAATTACTCAGAAAAATTGTGGGACAGTTGTGAAATGCACCATTTTAACTGTTTCTCTTAAGGGTTTTGCTTTGTTCTGTTTTGTTTGTCTACTTCCTGATTTAATTCATATCATACATAGGCTGGTTGGCCAAATCAGTTTATACACAGCTGACATTCAGCATTTAAACAGACCCTTCAACAATATTTTATCAATGTGGTTATGATTTTATTTTATTCACATTTAGTTAGGAATTTTTTTTTTCAAAATTAACATGAAAACATTTCTATCCCAAATGTCTTTTAATCCAATGGGGACATTGAACCCATTTTATATTATTTCCATCTAGTACTTTCGAATTAGTTGTTGGGAATAGACAACTATTTGTTTCTTTATTTTAGGAATTTATGCTTTTTGTATCTATTTGTTTTATCTCTTTAGGAAGTCCACTATTCAGAGTTTGTATTAAAACTTGTAATGTTTTTCTATACTTACTGATTATGTAGGACATGTTTCTATTTTTGTAGGGTTAATTATGTTTGGTTCAGTTTCTTTGTTTTTTAATTGACTTTTATTCACTTAAGGAACAGATAAGTTAAGCCTAATAAGTCTGTTATTCTTAAGGATTCCTTTTCTCTAAGCACTGACTAGGGAACTTCATAGTTGTAGTTTTAGAAATCTCCCATAAAGGTCCTTGTAAGAGATGACAAGAAAACTTTAAAAGCTAAGTCTTAAGGCCTGACTGCTAGTTTACTTCCATTTAGCAATGCTTAGGGTTTTATTTGTTTATATGTTGGTTTCTTCTTCATTGCTTGATTTTTGTTAATGTTAAAGATCAACCCAGAGCCTTAGGAATGTTAAGCATCTGCTCTGCCCTTGAGCCATGCCATAAGCTACCATTCAACAATTTTTAGAGTACTCTTATGTAAACCAAATGCTCTTCAAGACATTTTTGCTGTTGTCTTCATTGTAGACTTGCAATCCCAGCTGCTCTGGAGACTGAGATAGGAGTATCACAAGTTCACTGGGCAACTAGTGAGACCCTTTCTCAAAATACAAAGTAAAAATCGTGCGCTGGGGAGATGGCTCACTAGATAAAGTGCTTGCCAAGCACCTGGGTACCTGAGTTCAATCTCAGACTGTGGTAGGTTTCTGTAATCCCAATGCACCTACCTCATGAAGAGTGATAGAAACAGGAGAATCTCCTGGAAGCTTAAAGATGGCAAGACCCTCAAATCAGGTGGAAAAGAAGGACTTACTCCCAAAGTTGTCATAAATGAATTATTTTTTAAAAAGTAAAGAGGGTTAGTGATAGAGATCATCAGTGGTAGAGTCATATTTGCCAAGAATGTACAAAGCCATAGGTTCAATCCCAGGACCACAGTGTAATGGGGGAGGGTGGAGAATTTTTGCTGAGATAGATTGCTCTCTGAGCTAATTTTTCACTATTTGCTTATTCTTAGAATAAGCTTAATAATAAGTATAGTAATTAGATGATGTATCTCTAGGGAAAACTTACAGCACATGTTCTTTTTTTCTCCCAAATGCGTCATGGAATAGCTTAATGTTATTTTGCGGGTTTTATAAATTAATTATAAACATTACTGTATGAACAAATCACATGTCAGTCACATTCCCCTCTTGTTAGCCTTTCCCCTCTTCCCTGCCCCATTCTACTGAGGGACCCCTCAGTAGAATTATTGGTATTCACCATGATGTTATGAATCTGTCAGTCTCTATGGGCAGGGATTTTGTGGGGTGAGGGAGGGGACATGCCTCATGATGCTCCTTTCCACCCTGTAGCTCTTGCAGTTTGGAGTAATAGGGGGGTTTGGACTCACTCTAGCTAAAACCTGGAACTCTGTAGTATCAAGCTGGTTTCAAACTCAATGATCCTCTGCCTCCTGAGTGCTGGGCTTACAGGTGTGTACTGCCAGGCCTGGCTCCTCCAATCTTGTAAGGAAAAGGAAAATAATAAGAGAAAATTCTGACTACCCTTTCCCTAATCAGTGCATTCCAGAAATGAAGTAAGTGGATTTTGATCAGATTTTAGCTTGTTTAGCCTCATCCTATTTATCTAATTAATGCATTTAGTCCAACGAAGAAAGAAAGAATAGTAATTTACGTAATGTGAGTGTTTCCATCTGCTTTCACCTGAGCATGTGCCCTAGAATAAGATGGGACCAGAATCTGTCCTGTCTTGATTGGGTTTAGTTAGTGTGTTCCACTTGCAAGGCAATAGTTTTATTATATGATTGCTTTGTTACATGATCCATAAAAATAAGCTAACAACTGAACTAAATAAATAAGCAAGCTGCTCCAGTGCTAGAAGATAAACTACACAGCCATACTTACTGAAAGAGAGTATGTTAAGTTCTAATCAGTTTTATTCCATGATACTTTTTTTTTTTTGGTTTTTCGAGGTAGGGTCTCACTCTAGTCCAGGCTGACCTGGAATTCACTACGTAGTCTCAGTGTGGCCTTGAACTCACAGAAATCCTCCTACCTCTGCCTCCCAAGTGCTGGGATTAAAGGTGTGTGCCACCACGCCCAGCTTATTCCATGATACATTTTAATAAATACTTTTTGCTTCATATATTAGCTTTAGAACTAAGTCAATGTGACTTCCCTATGCATAGAACCTAGTGGATGTCACTCTAATAGGCTCTGAAATGATTAACACCTTGGTTTTAGAACACCATCTTCATAGTTTGTAAGGAAGAACAACTGTAAGTGATAGAATAGGAAGGATATAAAATTCGATAAATGAAAAATGTTATAAGTAACCATAATGTAACAGGGTTTTGGTGTTTAAGAAAGGTTCCTAAATTCTAAACTCTGACCTCATGTTTGCATACCAAAGAATTGGGATAAAACAAGACTGAGAAGGATAATTATTAAATTATTACAGTTATTCAAGGAAGTATGCAACCAAGGGAAGGGAAATGGATGCACAACATGGTCTGAGAACTCATGTGGTAAGTGAGCATGGGCCTGGAAGAAACAGGACAGGAGATTTAGAGGAGGAAGAGAAGAAATTACAGAGAGCTCTTGCCATGTGGAAGGCAGGAGAGGGTAGGAGCCCATGTGGGAGTAGAGTAGGGGTCCGTGTCTCCCCTCTGCAGAGGAGGGGAGGCTTACCATAACAGGACTCTGTAAGTTTCCTTCTGGAGAAGGATAGAGAGAGATGAAGAGCCAACAGAGAAGGCTTTCCCACCTGGTAAAGGTCTATTTATAATCTTTTTGTGGTGGGCTTTACCCTCAGACTCAGGTGAGCTGGGAGCTGGCTCTTCAGTAAGGGAGAAGAAAGCTGATTGGATGGCTGGATCAGATGCTGAACTCTGGTTTGGCATAGTGTTCCCTCTTTGGGTATCTCCTTCCTGACTGGTTACCCAGCTCCCCCTCAATAAGATGATCCAAACTTGTTTGTGATCTCATGATAGATTAAAATAATAAAAAGAATTGGTAATTTTTCAAACATCGTTTTATGTATGGAAGGAATTTGCTGTGTATAGCCTGAAAGAACTATAAGCAAGAGTTTGTCTCCATGAAGATCTCATGTAACTGTGTATTTCTTGGATATGCTGGTTTGAACAGTGCTCTGATGAATAACATAGCATTTTAATTTTACTCCTTCTTACATTATATAGTATATTATGTTTATGTTTAGGTTTCTATATATGCTGTACCAGAAAAGATTGGTCAAGTTCACCATGCCTTGGAAACAACTGTGAAGCTCCTTGAGTTTTATGAAAACTACTTTGAAATTCAATACCCACTTAAGAAATTGGGTAAGGATTACATAGCACCTTCTACTGTAATTTATAACTAAGATTTGTCCTGTAAATGGTTTTATGGAAGACCTTTTGTCAAACCTATTTTAAAAGAAAAGCAAGCAGCATTGTTAGTACTGTAATAATTGTGTTTATGATCGTTTACATTCCATAACTGTTTCTGAACTTCCAGCTTAAATTATATGTTTTATAAGTTTGTAGGGCTGTGGGAAGTTGCTTAGGGTTTGGTCTGGAGTTTGACTAACTCTAGTTTTCAAGAAATTCCAGATTCAAATAGTGAAAACTGCTTTGGGGCCCAGGTAGACAAGATGGTTACAGCACTTCTCAGTATGAAGCTGTTTCTGGGGAGTGCAAGGGGAATTGGCCTGAGCTTGGTTTGGCTGGCTCTAGGAAGCAGATTCATTATGAAGGAACTGGGCATTTTTTCCTTAGTTATACGACAGTAGAACTGTTGACTCTAGAAGAATCTCATCAGGTCTTTCTCAGCTGACGCTACAGCTGGAAAACAATGCCTTCACTGTGGTAAACTTAACCTAGTGAGGAAGTTAGGTGAGGAGAAGTTGACCACTTTTTCCCTGTTATATCCAGATTTGGTGGCCATTCCTGACTTTGAAGCAGGAGCAATGGAAAATTGGGGTTTGCTCACATTCCGAGAAGAGACACTTCTGTATGATAATACCACTTCTTCAGTGGCAGACAGAAAGCTGGTGACGAAAATCATTGCTCATGAGCTGGCTCATCAGGTATTAACAACCTGTGGTCTACTTCATATCCTAGAGTGTTACTATACATGTAGATATTAGTAGTATTCAGTAGTTTTAGTATTGCTGTCTGTTGCAGTCAACTTTCTAGTTGCTGCACAGAAAGAACCCAAGCAAAGGCGGCTTGTAGAGGAATGGGTTTATTTGGCTTACGGACTCGAGGGGAGACTCCATTCTGGCAGGGAAAACGATGGCATGAGCAGAGGGCTGGACATCACCTCTGCCACAGCACAGCAAACAGCGGCAGGAAGGTGTGCCAAACACTGGCAAGGGGAAGCTGGCTTATAACCCCATAAGCCCACCCCCGACAACACAGCTTCATCGAGGTTGTAAAACCCAAACTGCCATCAGCTGAGGATCGATCTATCAGAACACATTCAATTGTTTGTGGGGGACACCTGGATCAAACCATGACACTGTCATAATAAAAGGATGCTTTTAAATACAAAGTTAAGGAAACTAACATCTGTATAGCACTTTACAGTTTAAATCATTTTTATATCTCTTATCTAATCTCACAGCTATTTTTAGTGGATGATGATAACCCCATTGTATAGGTGTAGAAACTGAGAACTTGCTGTTATAAGTGATTTGCCCAAAGTCACCCAGCTATATAATAGCAGTATTGAGCCTGGAAGAGTCACTATGTCTTTAGGATAGCTTTCTTTCTCTTTTCTCTTGGTAGTAGTGGGACTGAGCCTAGGGTCCTGTGCTTGCTAGGCAAGTGTGCTACCACCGAGCTGAATTTCCAACGCCTGGACTATCTTTTCCCCATAATCATCACACCTGCTTCACCTCTAAAGACTGTTATCTACTCAGTGTAACATTGTAGGGAAGCATCCTTTTCTCTAGCTTGCACTGTCCTAAGATCTTGGTGTTTTAGCCTAGGCTGACCTCCAAGTTACCATGTAGCTTAGGCTAGCCTGACATTCTCAGCCCTCTGCCCTCAGCCTCCTGAGTGCCAGATTGGTGTGGGCTACCATATCTAGCTTTCTATTGTCAACACTTGAACCATCAAGGTTTGGGCTTCACTTGTTTTTTTTTTTTTAATTTTTATTATTTCCTGCTACAACTGGGAGAGGGAGGTCCTCAGTATGGATGAAGGACTGCTTTGTAAGAGATGGAGAAAAAGAAAGAAAATTATATGGGTGTATGACATCTGCCTTGTCTCTATTGGGTCCAGAATGTAGGTAGTTGCTTTCAGTGTATGGTGTGTTTTGGGTTGTCATGAAGTGTCAGGAAGGAGGAATAGAAGGCACTGTGGTTAGTTCGTTCTTAATTCACACGCAGTCAGATGATAGTGGCACTTGTGAGGACTTCTTGCTGTGCTAAGCTGGTATAGAAAACGTATGTTGACTGTTGCAAATGGGCTGAGAGAGAAGTCGTCTTTTGTGAGATCTTCTCTATGGCCTTTTATTTCTGGAACTAGCAATTATTAGATTTATGGCATTTCTCTTAATTTTTTTCTTTATGACTTACAAATCATCTTCCTGTGAAACAGGTTTTAAGATAATACTTTAGATGATGCTTCTCAAGTGTTTTTTTAGTATCTAGAAACCTCATCTTTTGCTCGCCAATTTGAAATATGCCCCAGGCCACACTAACTGCACTGCATGCCTATGACCAATTTTAATTTCACAGATTTTTCACATTATTTTAGGAGACTTTCTTTCTTTTACTACCTCAAAGGAGAACATATTTAAAGATTTTCTTGATCTTGTTTTGTGATTTGAATTCTGGTTTGCATCATGAAAATCAAGTCTTGAACTTGGGTAGCCAATTAGAAACATGCAGTATGGGCCTTCTCTGACTTCTTGGAAATATACATAAACAATCTCTCATATACAAACTTTTTTAGTTGTCATAGGTGGTTGCAGATACTGTGTAATTTTACTAACAGTATTAGATCAAAAATTATATTATTTAAGATATATCACTTATTAGGTAACTCATTTTTTTTCATTTCCTATATAACATGATATAGTGTGTTTTTTAGATTGATACATATATAAATAAATATATTGATAGTTGTTCCTGCTTGTTTTCCCTTCCAGTTATGATAAAATGTTGGGATATTCATTTTACTTTTGAAAAGCATTTATAACTTTTATAATCCTTCTGTTACTTTTAATACAGTTTGTACAACTTCTAAAAGTCTTTTGGTACTTCAAATATTTTTTTTGAACTATAATGCTAGCATGTTTTTAAGATATTTTAATCTGGTTATGGGCAATTAATCTGATAGTTCATCCATCTATTAGAAGTTTCTTAAGAATGTAAATATCATGTTGGTTAATGGTTTATTTTTCCCACAGTGGTTTGGTAATCTTGTAACGATGCAGTGGTGGAATGACCTGTGGTTGAATGAAGGTTTTGCCACTTTCATGGAGTATTTCTCCCTGGAAAAAATATTCAAAGACCTCTACAGTGTGAGTACAGTGTTTCTTTGTCCTACCGGGAATGCTAGGAGGAAAAAGTAGTCAATCATCATTTCCATGTATTTTCTGTGTATTTAGGGTAATAAAAATGTTTCTGGAATGCTGTAGTAAAATCGACCCTTGTTACTGATTTCTACCTTTTGATATTTGACAGTGAAAATTACACTTCTATTTATTGATGTATTTCATTGAATGCCAAAATTATGTATGATTATATTTTTTCTTTAAGATGACTATTTTAATTTGCTGTTTTTAATCTTTAACAGATGTGATCCCTCTGCTTGGAGAAATTTAGAGAGGTTGAATTTTTTTTTCTTAAAACAAAAGTTTTTTTTTTATCTCTGTGAGAGAAATAAAGACCATTTTTAGTAATACTTTTTTCCATTACACTGAGAGTATTCTTATAACAGTGACCTATAGGTTGATAGATAATAAACAACTTACCCTTATTACATACAAAACACACTTCATCCTGTTTTAAAGACATGGGATGCCATCCATTGTAGGAAAGCATCATAATGCTGTGTTAGCAAACACGAGGGATTCGTATACTTACCATGATGTGACAGATGCTGCCAACCTTATTCAAGCACTACTGGGCAATTGGGGAGAAACATGGGCCCTCCGACTCTAGAAAACCTCTCACATGGAAACTTTTGCACCCTAAAGCTCTGTGACTTGCCGTGAAACATCCTGCAGTCACTGTTCAAGCACTCGTAGAGGTTCTCTGAGAGCTTTTAATTTGAATGTGTAGGACTGCCTTAACAACTGTAAGGTAGCTTTTAGGTAGGATACTAAGTAAGATAGTTTACATCTGCACATGCCACTTAATGAAATAATGATATATACCGTTTCACCACTTGGTGGTGCCCAGAATGTTTAAAACCCTCTAATATATATTCTAGGGGAATTTATCAGCTAAGCTCTTGAAGAATTCTGTATGAGAGTTATATTTTATTTAAAATTACCTTGACTAAGAAAATCTATGTTGTCTTAATAGAAAAGGTAGATTATCTGTCAGAAATCAACTTAAGGTCTAAGATTCTAAGTTTCATTTTTTCAAAATAAACTTTAAGTATTCATCTTGCATTTCCAGAGTTGGTCTTTGTTTTCTTTAGTAATAGATTCTTCATTCTTCTTTATGCTATTCTTTAGGAAATGCTGATTTTTATGTGACTATGAGTGGGTTTTTTAATTTAAGTTTTATGTGCATATTACAATTTCAAGTTTGTATCCTGAAATTTAATGAAGCCGGTTATTTTTTCATGTTTTAGTAATTGGGGTAATTGATGTAAATAATTGCTGAGCTGCCTTCCTCTTGGATGCTGCTCCTGATTGCCTGTTGTGCCTCATTTCTGTTAGTATGAAGACTTCTTAGATGCTCGATTTAAAACCATGAAGAAAGATTCCTTGAATTCATCTCATCCAATATCATCATCTGTCCAGTCTTCAGAACAAATAGAAGAAATGTTTGATTCTCTTTCCTATTTTAAGGTATTACTGTATACAAAAGTATAGCTGCAGTTTTTTAAATTAATTTCATATATAAGCAAACTGCCTGATGGAGATTATTCTATTACTCTCAGGTCTCCCATTGATCTTTAAGCTCTTACAATTTTGAACACTTAAGTCTGCTCAAATTTTGGTCTCTTACAGTTTTTCTTTCTGCGTCTCCCTCTTAAGTTCTGTGACTAGTATTCCAACAGCTAACCAGATCCCCAGAGAATGCATCTTTTAATGTTTACTCTAGGGCTGTGTAGGCAGCATGTGTGTAGGACTGCTTGGGCGGTCCTGAGCGAGCCTTTGGTATATTACTAGGAACAGTTAAGCCAAGGGAGAGTTTTAGAATTGAAGATTTGAGTTAGATGTAGCTCAGTAGGTAGAGTGCTTGCCTAGCATGCACAGAGTCTGGGTTCAGTAGTCAGTACTGCTTAAACCTGCGCATGGTGACACATACCTGCAATCAGTCCCTACATAAGGTCATCCTCAACTCCGTAGCAAGTGCTAGGCCAGTGTAGGCTATGTGAAACCCTGTCTCCAAAACAAAACACAGAATCAAAGATTATTCTATAAATTTATAAACACATACTCTAGTTTGGGGGGAGAATAAAAGCTCTTGGGAGCACTGTAGAGAAGAGAGGAATACAGTGCCAGTGATGTTTATGGAAGGGGTGAATGTAATAATGTATTTGCTTCCTTATTTTGGTTCTCAGGTTACTTGTTAATAAATCCCTGCAGTAGATAGAAAACAAAATACATGAACCCTGTGAAGATAGCAACCGTGTTAGCAGACAGTTCTGGATCAGGCAGCAGTACCATGCTGAGGTCATGCCCAGCATTACATCTGGATGTTACAGAGAGAATCTGTGAAGGAAAGTAGGAATTGAAATTCTGTGAGAGCATAGGTAAACAGCTTTGGGTAAAGGGGAAAGCAGGATGAGACAAGAATGTTTGTTCAAAGATGGAAGCAGTGAGTGTAAGGGAAAGATGAAATAGCGGGGTAAGGCTCAGTTGATGCAGGCCCTGAATACCATCAGGAACCTGGGACGTTTTGAGTGGAGAAATGAATTGATTAAACTTAATTTTTAGAAATATTAAGTTGGTTTCAATTTACAAAGTGAATTTCAATGTAGAGAGGCCAATGGTTAAGAAATTCTTGATGTTTAGGCATGCAGTAATAAAGATTTGAAATACGTAGTGGCAGTAACAAGAGAAAGAAAACAAGGGGTGTAAAATCAGAGTAGGGTAAGTACTTGGAGACTCAACATCAAGGTAAGACAGCTAAAGAAGGATGTAGAAATGGTTTCCAGGTTCAGCCCTGGTGGAGAGAATTAAAGTTCTTTTTAACAAAGAATGAATTCAGGAGTTTAACTAGCTTTATTGAATATATAGTAGGTCCCCCTTATCTGTAGTTTCATTTTATGTGGTTTCAGTTACCTATCATTAACCATCCTATAAAAATAGTAAATGGAAAAGTCCAAACCAAGCATGCTGTTCTAGTCATGTGGTAAGAAAGCTCATGCAGTCCTGTCCTGCTGTGGGTTGCCCACTAGTCCTTTAGAGCCCTGCTCTGAGCTACCCAGTGGATAGTCACTAAGTAGCCGTCTTGTTGGCTGATCATCTGTCTCAGTATAACAGTACTTACAGTCATGACCCCAATGCACAAGAATTGTCCTGTTGGCAGTTTAGATATTCCAAAAAGATACCATAAAGTGCATTAAGTGTAAGGTGAAAGTTCTCTTCACAAGGAAAGAAAAAAAATCATAGATTAGAGTTGCTAAGATCTACTGCAATATTTTGAGAAAGCCTATATTCACATAACCTTTATTAAAATATATTATTATAATTACTTATTTTATTACTAAGCATTGTTAATATCTTACTATGCCTAATTTATACATTATACTGTATTACAGGAAAAAAGCATAGCATATGTTAAGATTTTGTTAGGAAACATCTCCTGTGGATAAGGAAACTAGTCCATTTATTTACTGCAGTGAAATTTAAAGCCCATACTGGAGTTGTCAGTAAATAAAAATTTGAACCATGTGGTTCTTTCTCTTACTGCATATGGACTGAGAGTTACTTCACAATGTGTTGGGCCAGGGCTCTGACCCAGGCCCAGAATCCATTGTCTTCTGATCACGTGGTTTCTGTAGTACACACTTATCCCCTGCCAATATAACTACTACTTATTTCCCATTTGAGAATTTGGCAAATATCTGACATCATGAGAAAAATAGAGCACTGGATAATTCCAACATTTCGTGAAAGAAGCAGTAAATGTCTGGGGACATGTGATTGACAGATATGTTCTGTTTGTTTTTCATAATTGCCAAGCCCAATACTGATGCAGGCTGTCTTGAGGATTGATTCATTTCCTAGTCCTGAAAGTATCATTTTGCGCCAACTATTGTTCTATGTTCTAGAGATACTTCAGGGAACATAATGGACTGTGTTTCTTTGGATCCTCAATTTAAGAGGTCAAAGATAAAATCAGACACTATATAGACAAAAAAAAATAATTACTGTGTTAGATGAAATAAACCATGGTAAGAGAAGCGAGAGTAACAAAGAAATGCCATTTGATATAACTGGGGCAGGACACCTTGTGTAGTGCGATTTGTTCTCCACTCAAGGAATGAGGCCTCTGTGGACTTTAGGGGAAGAATAATCCAAGAAAGGAACTAACCAAGTTCACAGCTTGTGTGCAGAGATGAGAGCTGCTCTTTGATAGTGTCTGCAAATGTGAACCTTGGTTGGCATCTGGTAATCTTGATTTGGGGAGAATATCTGCTATTTTGTGATATATTGTAGTATGTTGTACCTAAGCTGTACTTACACTGAACATCTGCTATTCCTTGGAAGTTCTGGAATTTTGGTAGATGCCAGTCAGATCATACTTCCATGCAAACCCCTACCCCCAAGTGAACAAACAAACCAAAAATCCTGGATACTAAGTTTATCAGCAGCAGCCCTGGTAGGCAACATTTCACATACACTACCACGGTAAATAAGTTCATCCTATCCATTGGGAAAGTACTCAGGAAAATTGGTGCCTGGTCTCCTTTAGACTTCACCCATAAAATTCTCCCCTTACTGACTTTACTGTGTTTCCTTTCACTATAATATAAATAGTAGCTATGGGTGTAACTATCAGCTGAGTTTTTGAGAATCTTCTTAGTGCCTCATTAAAACTGGGACTTGTCTTGGGGACTCCCACACAGCTCAAGATGACAGATTACATGTTCAAGCCTCAGAACGGAGCAATGTATTTGGAGTAACACCTTTGAAGCAAACGGAAGGAAAAGTAAAAGAGTTAGCAGAATCCTAAGGTCAAACCATTGTAGGGTCTAATAGACCATTATAAAGATCTTGCTTTCATTCTAAGTGAAATAAAAATCCATTTGATCAGGGGTGTATCATGATCTGCCATATTTTGTAAAAGATCGTTCTAAAATTCACTATCACATGTAGTCAGGATGACTGCTTAGCAAGTTATAATTCATGGAGTAGGGTGGTGGTAGTGATGGTGAAGTGGACTTGGAACAGTTTGTAAAAGTGAATCCAGTGGCATTTGCTGATAGATCAAATATGGAATGTAAGAGTCACAGGTAGCATCAAGTTGTGTCTGAACAATTGGAAATGGAGAAAACTACTAGGGGAAAATTGGGGCAAATTGGATAAAGTTGAGTTTTCAAGTATGAGATTTACATTAGGTTTACAATTGAAAATATTAAGTAAGCAGCTGGCTATGAGTTTTGAAGTGAAATCTAATTAGACATTTAAGTTAGGGAGTTGTTTAAAGCCCCTAGAATTGACATCAATGAGGAAGCAAATTTAGGTGAAAGAGATTTAAGAGTCCAAACACCTAATGCCAGGGCACACTGAAATTTAGTCAATGAGAAGATAAGATCCTGCTTAAAGGTCTATGGGGATAGCTTTGAGTACAAGTAAAATTGGGCCTGAGATTCCGAGGCCGGGATGTAAAGATTCAAGGAGTGGTTGACCTATCATATCAGCTGTTACCAATGTAATATTGATAGGGCAAGCCAGGAAGTTTGCCAGTGACCTTGATTGGATAACTGCTAGTGGAGTGATGTGGGCAGATGATGTGAAAGAATATGGAAAGAGAGCAAATGTGTGGAGTATTGCTACAAATAGGAAACAAGAATTAAAGTGGAAACTGGAGGAGCCATGGGGTTAAGGAGGCAGGGAGTAGGAATGTGTTTGTTAAAGGGGTTATAGTACAGAAAGGAATTCGAATAATGTAGGAGAGAAGGAGAACTGTTGGGCAAAAGAATACTTAAATTTATGGAACAAATAGCTGCTGAGTGTAGAAATACAATTAATAGGTATTACTTTTTTTGTACTGATAATCTTGATGACTTAATGAAACTCATTCAAAAACTATGTTAGTGCCTGCTCCTAGGCATTGGAGATACTGTTTTAACTTAACAGTAGTTGAATTCAGCTATTCACTCCACTAGCATACAGTATAGAAGAGAAAATAAATCTACAACGGATGTAAAGAATAATACCAATTGTTACTGAAGATAGGAAAATATGATATCTCTAAAGTCAGGGAAGACTTCACAGAAGAGGTCAATCCTTCCAGGGTGGGAATAATGACATGTCCATGAGTGCACATACTACTTCCTCAATAGTTGCATGTCTGTTATGAATTCTTAGTGTTTGCTTGCTCCCCTGTATTGTCATTAGATTTAACATATTTACCATCATGCTTCATCCTGATGGCTATTATTTCAGCAGCATGGGATACTAAAGTTAGAATGTAGTGTACTTCCAGCAGAGAGATTTTTGAAAGCTCTGCTAACTTTGGTGTGTTTGCAGCAGGATGTGCTCATGAAGTCAACCGCTATGTGAAGCTGTGGAGATGGGGTGGGTATGACACAGGGAATTGCTCATATTTTTCTATTAAAATATGTTTACAAATAACAACAATTCAAAAATAACACTAAAACAATGAGTTCTCTGATAGACCACAAAGAATGGATCGTGGTAGATTTAGGGTACATAGAAATAGAACTCCCTCATGGTTTTCAGATCTTTTAAGAACATAGTCTACATTTAGCTTTGCGAGGATAAGGGTTACTATAACTATGTTCAACACATAAAAGTATGTTTAGAATAATTATATTTTTAAGTTTAGATTCCTAATTTTATAACCTATAATACTGTTATTTTCTTCCCTTTTCTTACTTTTTTTTGAATAGGGAGCTTCTCTCTTATTGATGCTCAAAACTTTTCTTAGTGAAGATGTATTTCAACATGCTATTATACTTTACCTGCATAATCACAGCTACGCATCCATCCAAAGTGATGATCTATGGGATAGTTTTAATGAGGTAAGTGACCTGTATAATTAAGTTCCATCTTCTTACTGTAAGAGGTACTTTGTTTATATTTTTATCACATAGATAATATCTGCTGTGCCAAGGGTGATTATTCAAAGTAGAGGGAATGAAGCTGGATATGGAAAACATATGAATAGAATACTGAATTTAAAGTCAGGCAATGTGAACACTGTTCTCAGTGGTTAAAAAATATGGATGGTATTAGATAACCGATATTATTCTGTGCCTTAATCTCTATCCTTAGTTGATTAGGCAAGTGAAATATGTCTCAATATTTGGTAAGTTTTACCAATTTTTGATAATTGATTTCTTTTCAAATATCTCTCTTCTTATTCCTCTTCTAGTTTTTCTACCTCCCATTCATGATTCTAATCTGTGCCCTATATCTACACTTGTCTTTGGATCCAGATTCCTCTCAGTAGACTCCCACAAATTGATAATGTCACAAGCTGACTATCATGAACTGCTACTGCCCTGGAGTCATTTAATTCTTGGAATTTTCTTATACCCACACATACTGGAACAAGCCATGTGAAACATGGCTAGAAGTTACACTTGCTTCACAGCAGTGCATTACCCCTACCTGCCTCATGCATAGATGCTGACTGCACAATCCTGACAGACTTTTGAGTCAGTCACTCTGACCTAGATTAATGCTTCTTTATGCTTTTAAAGATCACAGTTGTCTTTGAGAATCAGATGAGAGTTCCTCATGTATGCCCAAGAAAAGCTCCTTGGGACATCGCCACACATAGTTTCCGAGTTTCATGGATGTTGAGTTAAGAACTTTTGCTATGGGTCTTTCCTATATATTATGTTTTTCTGATTGTTTGCCTAGTCTAAATCCTAATGTTTTGCAGTATTAACTTTTTGACCAGAGTATAACAGCTTCCTTATTCTGTAAGTTCTCTTTGAAGGACAGAATTAGTTCTTATTTGCTAACACTTATTCCAAATTATTTTTTTCTATAATCATATTTTAGCACTTAAGCTAAAAACAATATTATTTACTTTGTACCCATCACCTTTCTCTTGACATTTAGGAACATGTTTATGTTCTTCACTCACTGAAACCTTTCCATCATGATGTTATCCCATCCCAACCTAATCCTGAACATTCTTCTCAGTATTATGTAATCTCGGTACATGTACATAGATGTAATCTTGAAAAATAGTCTTAACCATAAATTCAACCTTCTTGCTTTATAGAGGCAGGTTTTCATAAATTGATTCTTGATAGCAGATAATAGATATCTTAGAGGCTATGAGCTTTAAGAGGGTCTGTGATCCTCAGACTCTAGATTCTAAATTTTGCAGAACGTTATGTAATTTGTGGGAAATGAGATTTTTTTTTTTTTTGGTGTCTTGAGGTAGGGTCTCACTCTAGCCCAGGCTGACCTGGAATTCACTATGTAGTCTCAGGGTGGCCTTGAACTCACAGCAATCCTCCTACCTCTGCCTCCCGAGTGCTGGGATTAAAGGCGTGCGCCACCACGCCCGGCTGGGAAATGAGATCTTTGATGGCTACAGTTGACTGATATTCTCTAACAATAGTCAGGGAATTGTTTTCCAACACTGCCACGGGATGAGTGCTCCAAAGGACTAACACTGAGGGAGCCTGCGGAGGGCTGGGTGGGCTTGGCTGAGGCTCATGATTGCTGGCAGTGCTGCCCATTATGGAATGCATAGCCTTAGTCACATCCTACCTAATGGTGCTACGGCCTGAAGGGCACTTACACCTTCTTACAGATTCTACTCTTCAGCTCCAGCTGGTTGGTGCCACATACTCTGCTTTCCAGCATGGTGCTGCTTCTCCCATGGTCTTAGATGACAGTTCCATTCCAGCCCCTCCTTTTGGTTGGTTGGTTGGTTGGTTTTTTTGAGCAGTTACTTATTTACCTTGACTAAAAATGTAACTTCAGCCTAAGGCTTCCTTTTTGTTTTACCACAACATGTAGACTTTATAGAATGTGCTAGGGAAAGAGGGAAATACAGACAAACTTAAAGTTTTAAACTAGTTTTTATCTTTAAGCAAAAATAATTCTTTCTTTCACTAGGTTACAAACCTAACACTAGATGTAAAGAGAATGATGAAAACCTGGACCCTGCAGAAAGGATTTCCTTTAGTGACCGTCCAAAGGAAAGGAACAGAACTTTTTATACAACAAGAGAGATTCTTTCTAAGCATGAAACCTGAAATGCAGCCTTCAGATGCAAGGTAACTCCCTCATTCTTTCTGAGGAATCTATTTTGTACCCTTACGTTGGAGTAGGTTGAAATGTTTTATACCTGCAGATTCTTATGAAACCCAAAAAGATTATCCTGCCTAGGGGATAGGTTGAAAAATTGTGCCCTCCTGCCCCAAACCAACACATCACCTAGAAGTAACTAAAATATTAGAAAGAGAAATCATCTTCCAGTGTTTTATTTCTGCAGCTACCTGTGGCATATTCCAATAACCTACGTCACTGATGGGAGAAATTATTCAGAATATCGAGCAGTATCATTACTGGACAAGAAATCAGGTTTGGCTATAATTAATATCTTTATGTTGGAAAATTGCAAACATCATAATTTTTTAAAATTTGAACAAAGAATGAATAGGAGATTACACTTTACATTGTTTGCATTCTGTGATCTGGTTTTATAAATCAAGTGTGCAAAATGTGACTAAAGTGCAGTTTTCTGTTTTTTAGAATTTTAAAATGCACACAGGATTAATCTTAACTTGTTAGAAAATAAAGTACAAGAAACTGCAGGGAATAAAAGAAATGACTTGTAAAAAACAGAAGTTGTGAGGAATGTCCTGGAAGTCCTAGTAGAAAATAGCAAATGGTTTTTTATGCCATATATATATTTCATGTTGTAAAATGAGAAGTAATAGAAATATTGTACTTTCTTAAAGTTTTCTAGGGCTAGTCTGGGGCCATCCATAGCATTTTAATAAGCATCCTAGATAATTTATATGAATATAAATATTGATTCAAGACCTAGATGTAAATACTTATTATAACATATTCTGCAAGTATATACTTTTTTTGGAAATGAGAAATGGGGCAAGAAACTACCAGAAAATGGAGGAGGGAGAGAATAAAATATGAAGGTGATACAGGCTGAGCATCTCTAATTGGAAAACCAGAAATATGAAATCTTGAGCTACAACATAATGTGCTGTTCACTCCTGGAGCATCCTTGTGTCCCACTCTGTTGATCTCCCCTGTTCATTCTTTAGATCTTAGCTCAGCCATGGCTTCTACCAGGAAGCCTTCCCACATCCCAGACAAGGTAGAGGCCCAGCTTACAATTTTTAAATAATATTCTTTACTTCACTACTCTTAATGTTCTATAAATCCTGTTTAAATATGTCTATTCCTATATTAAATAAATCTTGCATTGAGAGGAAATATCATAGCTTTCATAAATCAATTTTTCAAAGTTATCACTTTATTAGGCACATAAAAGTTATTGATGGATAAATGAAATCACTCAACTTCATTGAGTAAAGTTTTCAGGAAAAAGCTTTTAAAACATGTTGCTTTCTTTCATTTGAAAAGATTCTTACTGAAAAGGAACATTCAGAATACCCTATAAAATAATTGTCTAATCTAGAGCTGCATCCTGGCCACCATGAGAGCAGTTGCTACTTTGTGTTCTTAACTGCTCATTTCCTTTGCTGCTACTGCTGCTTTAATTTCTGCCCATTCAGATTTTGGTAGTCCACACTGGAGAAGTTCTGCTATTATAAAAAATGTTTAGCCCCAAGGGCAGTTGAGTCTTCTTGGTTCCTGATACTCCAGAGATAATGACCACTACTTGAGTTGCATTTTCATTTTTTCCATTCTCAAAGTGCAGCAGAGAAGGTGATTTTAGGCTTATTTTATGTCACACAGCTTTACTGCAGTACAATATTTCTAGTTTGATAAATGTATGATAGTCTTGTTTCTGGGTGTCTGTTATTTCAGTCTTACATAAAAGCTATGCTTAATTCCTTTTCCATTTTCCCATGTACACGGTTCTTTAATTGTACATACCAAGAGCCAAAAGACACAGTTTTGCAAGGTTACATCACACCAATTTTTTTCTCCTTTTCCTGTCTTCCTATTTCTCTTTTTCTCATGATGTATTCAGACCTAAGCTCTTTCACTGCAAGAGATATTTAATTCTAATTGGAACATTCATGTTTCTGAAAAGCACACTATTGCACCAGAACTATCACCATGAACTTAAAGACAAACTATGGAAGAGAAAGGCAGTTAGAAAAAGGAGAGTGGTATAAATTGATATTATATCACATGTCATTCTCTATGCTCACTTTTTTCTTCCCTAATGAAGGAGAAAAGAAATGACATTAGAAAAGGGAATGCTTTTTACATGGAAGATGCAGCTTAAGGAGAACACAGACTGGTGTCAAATTTCCTATCTCTTTAGTAAACCCATGTTTTTTTATCTGAATGCTTTAATATTTCTTTCTAAAACAGTTGATTTTCATAGCTTTGTGACAATTTTTTTTATCACAATTAGATTACTTCATCTGGGTTTCTGCCATTTAAGATTAGAATTGCTCACTCTTTTTTGCTGCCCAGTGGACTGAAAATTGAACTGTTAATCTGTTAATGATTATAATAAATTAAAAACACATGAGTTTAGCCTCATCCACATTTGAGCTATAGAATTTAGTTACTGCCCTTGTGTACAAGGCTGTTTTTTCTTGATACCTGTGGTTTTGTGGTCCTTCATTCGAGTTCATTCAGAAGACATGAAAGGGACTGCTGTGTAACTCTCCTCTCTTTATGCTGCTGCTATGTTGCTTATGTTCTGTAGCTTGATGACAGTAAGAATGTCCAGTGTACTCCCAACTGCGTTCCTCCTCTACCATCTGGAGTTGGCAAGGTGTGCAGCACAGCAAATGCTTATCAGCACTTCATAATTCCCTATATTCTGTGGGGCATTTGCCATGTTTATCATTCTTTGTCTCATTTGGGGGATTGTGGAAATTTGGGGATCTGTAATCGTTCTTCCCAAGGATTTTTCTGGAAAAGCCTCTATAGAAGATCGTTTGCTAACCTGAAGAGTCAATACTGTTTGAGCTAGTTAATGATAAAGTCAGTCTTATCAGTCATAAGTTTGTTTAAAATGGCTTTAACTTGAACAGCTACTGTTTCCATCGCAAATATTCCATATAACTTAATTCTGCTCCAGAAGAAAGAACAAATTTATGTAATCTAATTGATCTTTTTCATCTGTTGCTTAGTTAAGAGTACAACAGAAGTTAACATGGACTTTTTAATGAAAAAAATTGACAGTGCTATGAAGAATGATCAGACTATTATAAACAACTTTCACAGAATTGGTACAATTAGATTAACGAAGAGAATCTTATAAATTTGAATAATTCTGGCTTATCAAATTGACAGGCTTGAAGTACTAACATATCTTTCACTTTAGAATATGTTGCTAAGGCATTTTAGATGTACAAAGTCACTTTAGCATTTTTATGATAGTGACAATTTTAAGACATTCTGTTTCCAAACAAGAGATTGGTTAAGCATTTATGTGTGCAACAGTAGAAGTCCAAAACATACCACATTTTTTATTATTTTAACTCAAATCATTTCTTATTTGTGTCTAATGAAATCTTGAGCTTTCCCTAATGTTTATTTTACCAGCTTTAAGTTCTGTGACTTTTCCAAATAGTTTTGGTTTCCTTTTCCTAACATAGCTGGAGACAAAGGTTGTGATGGGACACACTTTTGTAGCTTTCTAATTACTTTTTCTTGCTGCTTTATAGGATGCCCACCTTCCCTTTCCCTTTGCTCCTTTCCAGCTGTTGCTGACTTGAGATCCAGGGCTTTGCTTGGGCACTGTGTGTCATTTCTCTTTGGGCCTGGAAGGTTTAGGGGTCTTTACTAAATAAACCTCCTCACATACTTTATACCTATATTTTATGAGATCACTTAGAACAACAGCTGAGATGTCATTTCTTTCAAGAAACCTCTCCTAACTTCCATTCATGATAGAACAGTTCTCGTGCTTTCACGGAACATTGGATTTTCTTTACATTGGTGGCCACTTAAATGATATGATTGGAGCTTCCATGGTTGCATTAGACCATAAAGCAGAGATGTATCTGCTCTTTTCACCATTTACTCTATAGCACTAATAAGGCATGATGAACAGTATTTAAAGGAATAGATGTTACCTTTTGTTAACATGAAAATAACTACCAGCATGCAACCATTTAGTTTCTCAGTAGAATAATTAAATAATCAAATATGCCATATTAACTTTGAAACAAAGCACTTAGTTTTCCCTGCTCTGTTGCTTTCTCTCAGTGCCCAATGTTTTGGTATCTTTCAGATGTCATCAATCTTACAGAACAAGTACAGTGGGTCAAAGTCAATACAAATATGACTGGCTATTATATTGTACATTATGCAGATGACGACTGGACAGCACTAATCACACTGTTGAAAACAAACCCTTATGTTCTGAGTGACAAAGACAGAGCCAACCTCATCAACAACATCTTTGAACTTGCAGGGTCAGTATACTTGGCTTGTTTTGTTGTTTTATTTTTAACAATATTATTAAGGTAAAGAACAATTCAAGGAACAAAGTTGGTATCTATTGACTGTCAGGTACAGTTCATTCCAGAAGACTGGAAAAATATAAGACTTGTTTTTTAATTTCAAGGACTTGATAATCTATTTAGAAATGCAAGCTTACAAACATACACCAATCTATACAAACACAAGCAGTTAAATAGCATGAAACGGGATCTCTAGGGGCTAATAATTCAAAACTAGATGCCACCAAGCAGATTATGTGTTTTGCTAAATAAAATGTTATGGAGGTCAAGCTTCATATAATTTCACGAGAGAGTCCTCAAGCAGCAGTTAGCTTCAGCCTGAAGCTTAGCACTTACCTATTGGTTTGTCAACATCTATCTCCGTGGGTGGGTGGGTGGGTGGGTGTGGGTGTGTGCATGTGTCTCCCCAACCTTCCCATACATTTCAGAATCCCCAAACCAAGGATAGTAGTGGCCTTCTGGAAAGATACTTTCTGAATAGTTTACCAGTTCAGATTGATGACAGGCTTAGAAATATAAGGGACACTCACCACTGTGACTTCTGTCATTTTAACCATTGCCACTACCACCTCTACACTCTGACAACCCACAGTGGACCTTGCCTGATGAGCTCAGTAGACAAATTCTTACAGAGCAACAAATAAAAGGGTTCTTCATGTTTTTTTTTTCTTTTTCTTCTGATTCAGAGACTCTACACTGCTCCCTATTGTGTGGTGAATATAAGTAATTAGTAAATAAAGTTAGTCATATTCATCTTTTTCTCCTCTAAGACATAGTAATACTTCTACTGAGTCAGTGACAAATAACAGGTAACTTGTAGAATTCTAGAAAAATGAGCTATTATCTTTCTGTTAATAAGTCTCTTTACCTGTGGATAACTTAAGGATAATAACTTGAGTCTAACTTTGCAGAATGCTACTCTAAGCTTACATTTCTGGTCTTTAAAACTCAGCCTAGCCATGAAGCTTCCCTCTAGCATACAGAGCTCTGTGTGTCTCAGCAGACTTATATTTTCTACTTACTTATCCTTTAGCCTTGGCAAGGTGCCTCTTAAGAGGGCATTTGACTTGTTGGATTATCTTAGCAATGAGAACCAGACTGCACCCATCGCTGAAGCCCTGTTTCAGACAGGCCTCATCTATAACCTCCTGGAAAAGCTGGGGCACATGGACCTGGCCTCAAGATTGGTGGTAAGTTTGCCCTTTTGCCAGTTTCTCTTCTTGCCTGCCTTTAATAATACTATTCATAATTTCATTAGTGCTTTTAAAAAAGGATACCAGCTAAATTCCATGGTCTTTACTTTCCTGATTGTTATATCTGGATTGCTATATTGTTTGCTCTGATTTTAAATGCTGTTGCTGACCATATGGAGCTGGTAAAGGCTTAGGGTAAGGTAGTCTTGTTTGAATATCAAAATACAAACTTTTCCCACTGCTGTTTCATGGGGTTGCATGAAAAGAAAAGGTCTCTTGGGATCCATTTTGTTTCTATGCAATGAATGTTTAAAATAGGCCCATTTGCAAAGTAGATCCCTCCCCATGCTCTGCAGTGTAGGTGCTGAGAACATCCTGCAGGTGGTCTTGCTCATTGTCTTACGCATATTGGTGCAGGCAGGTGGAAGCTTCAGCACAAGCAATGAAGCAGTCCTGTCACTAGACTTCCCTTTCTTGAAATCAGTTGTCTAATTTAACAGTTGTTGTTTTTGACACCTTCAGTATTAAGTTGTTGGCTGAGTCTGTAAAAGCTTGGAGGGCATGATAATGTTGCATGTTTATCCATTTCTATGAATCAGCACATTTTGGCAACAGCGTTTGCTTTATACATTAGGTTTTCTGGGAACCCAAGCAAAAATCCAGTTTCAGGAGAAATCCAGTTTTAAGAGAAGGAAAACTATATTGGGCCAAGAATTAGGATCAGTCTTTTGGGGGGTTTGGGAAATGGAAATGGTTGAATTAGATCATTTTTAAAAACCTTTTTTCTGCTTTTGTTCTACTGGGTTCTCTCGTTATGTGTATTATTCTTGGGGATGGGGTGAGGATGGAGGGCAGATGGGCCTGGAAAGCACTCCCTTCTCACAAGTTTGTATCCATGAGTGAGATGCTTAAGTAAGGTAATATCTGAAGAGTCTTCCAATGGTTGAGATTTTTATTGTTCCATATTTCATAGTGCTGTCAACAGCTAGCCCCAGTGGGAAGGGCCTGGTAAAAAGGACCTAGCCCATAATGACACTAAGTAAACATCGAGTGGAGAATGAGGGAATAACACTGAGAGCAAATGTGCCTGGCTACATCTCGTATTCCGAACACCACGCTTGCTACTTAGTGTAGATTTCCTCGTCTAATCGTCACACATTTCCAAGACTGATATTTTTACTCCTAAGAGATAAATAAAGACAGCAGAAAGCTTCTCAAAGCCACTAACACAGTAAATTATTATAAGGCTGTGATTCAGACCGGGTTAGTTTCACTCCCAAGCCTACTCTTTTCTGCTTGTTCAGGTATTTCAAGTTAATTTGTATTTTAGCAATAGCTTTTTTTTTGAGAAAGATATCCAGGATATCTTTTTGTTAAAAAAAATATATATAAGCTTGTTTTTTTTTAGTTTTCTTCCCTTTTAAAACTGAGATTAGTTTTACATTAAAACAATCTGAAAAGTGTGTGCCACCCATTTAATACTTAAAATGACAGACTCATGTTTAGTTGAATGCCTGAAAATGTAGTCGTCAACTTAGGAGACTTCTTTTATACCTACCTGTAAAAACAGATTAAACGGTTTAAACAGTTACTGAAAACTGTTTAAATGTGCCTTTCCAAGAAGTATGCCCATAAATTGTTGGTCTCTTTAAGGAAAAATTAAAATCTAACACTGGCAACCCAGGAAGGCCTATTTGAACTTAATTATTTACAAAGACATTATTGCCAAATAAAATTATATTCACAGGTTTCAGATAGACTGAATTGGGAGAGGGGACACTATGCAACTCAGTAGCCATAGCAGTAAGATTAGTATATGCTACTCGTGTTTTCTTTCTACTCTTGAAAGACAGTGTTGTTCCGAAGATACCTTTAAAGGAGAATGCTTTCTCTAATGCTGTTTAGCTAGTTGATGACAGCACAAGCCACTTCCTCCCACCCGTCCCACCCCATGCCTCTTTTTATTAACTCTATTAAGAACTTGGTCTCAGGAAGCACTAGGTACTGACCTCAGTTTATCCCTGGCTGAGAACACAGATGCTAAACTTGGTTCAAGGAATATTCTCCTTTTGACACACCAGTAACTTTTCTTCTTACTGTGTCTTCCTCCTGAATGGATTCCAGTGTTCTGGAACATGCTGTAGGGTGGGATCCAGGCTGCTGATGGATAGAAGGCAATGGCAGGAGGCTTAGGGTCTCCTCAAAGAACCTGGACCTTTCTCTGCTGTAGGCCTTCATATTGTTAGCTAAAAGCCAGCATGACTTTTGGTCATCAAGAGAAAAAAACCTGTGTCTTTAAAATTCCTACCCTTAATTTTAGGGCATTCTGGTAGTTTGCGATTTCCGAGTCCTTGAATCCAATGTTCAAGTATATTGTTATTCATAATTGTTGTTGAATTAATATCCATGTCATGGTTTGGACTATTCTGTGGTGCATGCTGTGGTACTGTGATAGGGTCTAGAGGCACATTTGATTTGCGTTAAATTGCTCACATCTGATGTTAATGTCTGGTCTTAGCCATATTCCTGTTTTATCACTTACACAACTGTCATTCTCTTACATATGAGGCATTGGTGAGATAAATCTTTTGTAATAAAAACTTGACATTTTACTTTTAAGAAAATCAGTTGACCTAGTAAAGAACTCCCTAGGCGTATTGGTGTAAAATTAAAGCAGTAAATCAAAATGTGATATATAACATTTAAGTGCCATCATCTTCCCTATTTTGTTAAATAATTTGTTATTGTTTCATTTTATTTTATATTCAGTGTTTGTAGCTCATATGACACATCAATTTATTCCCTTTCCCTACTTCCATTCTTACTTTATAAAATTATAGGGCTAAAGTCTATTTAATACCTTAAACATTAAACATTTGAAAAAAGATTTTTAAAAGTTAATTTGGAAACCTAGGAAAATCAGATGTCATTTTATTTATACAAGGGAAAGGCAACTTGAAGCCCCAGTCATGCTTTATTAATGTTAGTTATTATTGAAAGTATAAACTGAATTACTTAAGTGATCATATTTTGTAACAGCAGGGTTCTCATGAAAATGAAATTATTTTAGTAAAATGTAATTTTAACAGAATATGTATTTATAATAAAATAATATAAATAAAATATTAAAATTTTAGTAGACTTAAAATCTACTGTTCTGAGGAATTTCCTTACTGTGTGATGTGAAGACTGGCAGTGTTGCACCCTTGGGTTCTGAGCTGAGGGCTGGAGGCTTGGCCTCAGCATCTTCAGCTTCCAGGACTTTGAGGCACCATCTTCCCTGGCTCCTTTGTGTTTTAGAGATGGCACAGTAAGCAGGGCCATGTTCCTCATGCTTTATTTTTTAAAATAGTATGTCAAATGTACATCTTTTTTCTCACATTGTTCCTGTTTCTAGCTCTGTTTTTGGTTTTTTTGTTTGTTTGTTTTCATATTGTTCCTGTTTCTATTTAACAATTATAGGTAGCTTGTAAATTTTTTTCTCTAGCCATTTGAGACAATGTGCTATCTTGATGCTGTTAAAGAGATCCAACAGTTGAAGGCAGCAGGTACAACGTAGTCAGGTGTGCCAGTGGGATCTCCTGCATTGCTTTTAAGGCCCCTCTCTTGATCAGTTGGTGTGGAGTCTGCATCTTCCCACGCCATACTCCACAAGGTGTCTGATTCTGTTGCATTGCCATTAAGCAAAGAAGCAAGTTAGCATGTTCACAAGCTTTCAGTCCTCCTTGAGGAGTTTCTTTTTTTTCACTCTCCTGTTCAGCTCTACCAGAGACTTACTCAGTGAAGAAGTGCTAAGTAGCCTTAGTTTAAACTCTCAAAGGAGATTCCTTTTAAGGATTGACAATGGTACTCAAGAAGAAAATGATGCTTTGTAAAGATCTTGAACTAAATTCCTGGGTTGAAGAGGTTTTCCATTACTTCAGATAAGATATAATTGTGGCACCGGAGAGAACTGCTCATACTCCTCAAGCTGAGTCCTCTAGGGAGACGGGTACCTGTAAATTTTTAACTTTTGATTCTTATATATAGCGTGAAGATTTCATTTAACAAAACAAAAGTTCACATCAGAACTTTCCCTGCTTTATTTGATTTTATAAACACATATTTCTTGTGACATTTTTTAGTCCTGTGTGTCTTTTCCCTCCTGATGTGCAGCAAACTTGTAACACGGAAGTACTTCCACACACTATGAACTGCTCTTAGGCTTTTGTTGAGAAGAGAGATGAAAAGATTCTCTGTTGATTCCTTATTACAAAAACTTGACCAGTAACTTCCCATTCAGAAGTAACTGCTGAAATGACTAGATAGTGTGATAGATGAAATGAGATAAGGTATTTCGGATAGAGACTGGATATGTATAAATGAGATTTTATACATCTATAAAGTACTCTCACACAGTTCAGGTAAAACCAGGAAAAAGTATGTGTGTATTATATACACAATGCAAATGAAAAATATTAAAAATTGATGCATCTGTATGAATATACAATGCTTATTATGCTTTTCTTGCGTCTTTTGATAGGTTTGAGGGGTTTTTTTACATAAAAATACACTAAACAGTTCTTTCCTGCAGGCCTCATTTTCTCGTCAATTTGGTTCGATTAATTTTCTACACCTGAAATTAGTCGATATATTAAATGTTCCTTTAATGCCTTCAGTAAAGAAACATATTTCAAGACATGGTGGCACATGCTTGTAATCCCAGCACTGGGAGATTGAAACATGCACGTGAAGTTATCCTGGGCTGTCTAGTGAGACCCTGTCTCAGCAAAATAACTCTAAACAAAGAAGGTAGAGAAGGAGGAAAAAGAAGTAGTATTTGTTTTCCTTTGTTTTTTATGCTTATGGATCCTAAAGTCCTAAGGTCAGAAAATTCCAACTTCTTCCAGCAATTACAGGTTATAGGTAATCCTTTTGGGTAGGAAAATAACTTGTAGCTATGTATACACAGAATAAAGGTTCCTACTGCACAGGCTTCATTGATTCTTTCCAAGTTACTTCACTGTAGATCCTCCTAATTTGTAGTTCTGTTATCAATTGGTTTCATGCCAACTGTGTATGAGCTTCATTTGTCAGTTACTATTCAATAATATCTATTTTCTTTTTTCCTTGAGTATATTTTGGGCATAAGTTGTCCTGATTAGCTGAAATCTGAATACCCCATTATCATCCACTTGATCTCTATATAACCCACTTTATTGCCATAGAGCAGAGTACATAAGTTGCTCCAGAACCAAATCCAGCAACAAACTTGGACTGATGAAGGCACACCATCTGCGAGGGAGCTTCGGTCAGCCTTACTGGAATTTGCTTGTGCGCACAGCCTGGAGAACTGTACCACGATGGCAATGAAGCTGTTTGATGACTGGGTGGCATCGAATGGAACTCACAGGTGATGTGTACATCTACTCACAGAATTCTCTTCCTCCTCTACCTCTCATTGTATGCTGAAGCCAAGCACTATGACTGTCATAGAGTTCCTGATTTAGATGAACTTCATGGACCTTACTCGCAAACTGTGTTTTAAGTTGTGGACAAATACATATGACAGTAAATTTCCCATTGTAACTGATTTTTAGTGTATAGGTCAGTAGTGTTGAGTATATTGGCATTGTAATACACAGGTCTCTAGAACTCTTGCATAACAGAAACTCTCTACCCATGAACAGCTCCCCACTCTCTCCTCCCCATAGTCTGGCAGACATTGTTCTGCTTTGTGTTTAGTAAATTTGACTATACTAGAGACCTCATGTAAGGGAAGTCAGATAGTACCTGTCTTTCTGTGACTGGATTATCTCAGCATAACATATTTGAGATTCATGGATGATATAGGGTATTCAAGTTTTGGGGTTTTCTTTCTTTTTTTTCTTGAGGTAGGGTCTCACTGTAGTACAGGCTGACCTGGAACTCACTCTTTAGTCCCAGGCTGGCCTTAAACTCTCAGTGATTCTCCTACCTTTTCCTACTGAGTTCTGGGGTTAAAGGTGTGTGCACCATTACCCAGCTTAACTTTCCTTCTTTTTTGAGGAAAGAAGAAATAAGTTTTCATATAATAAGATGCTGCATTTTTTTCTTTTTAACTCTCTCTGGTGCCAGGGATCTAAGTTGGGGCTTCATGGTTGTTGGGCAAGGGTTGAACCACCTACTTCTATCCTCAGTTCCTGTGTTACAGTTTTTTGATACAGACATTCCTCCCTCCAGGTGTGTGTTGACAAATGTCTCTTTTAATTTAGGCGTAAAAAAGCAGGTGAAGTGAGCCATTAGTGAAAATGCTCATGAATGTGGTGTGATTGATTCTCTCCAGTCTCCCTACTGGGCATATGGAGCACTGACCCAAATATCAGGTGGAAATTTGGGGTGGGAAGCTTAATTAACCCTTTGAAGTCATTTCCAGCTCTGCAATCTTAATGAAGACACTATGCTGTTTTTCATCTCCTCCTTGTACATCCCCCCACACATTTATTGCTATATATCTACAATGGAACTTACCACACTATGTACATACAGTTGTTGTATGTTTTATGATAACTTGTGATTTTCCTACATAGCAGGAACTATATCCCATTCCTTTCCCTTGCCAGCATGAAGCCAGTTGTCTGCCTGATTCACTGTGAGTGCTCAGTGAATAAAGAACTAAAGTTCTTTAAAGTTATACTTGTAGGAAAGGAGTAATCATTAACTTAACCTTTTTCATAATTCCAAATTGTGTAAAGGCTTGTTATTTCTACCCTGACCCCAAGCCCCACCAACAGTCAGCTTCCTTGCTTTATGACTCCTTGTAGTCATGTTTTCCCCTGTTATTCTCATATTTTATTCTCTCTCCTGTAGCCTACCTACTGATGTTATGACGACTGTCTTCAAAGTTGGAGCAAAAACTGAGAAAGGCTGGTCATTCCTGTTAAGTATCTACATCTCCATAGGCTCTGAAGCAGAGAAAAACAAAATACTTGAAGCTCTGGCCAGCTCAGAGGATGTTCGGAGGCTTTACTGGTATGGAATCACCCAGGGCATTGAGAGAAAGAAATCAGAAGATAAAAGCACACCAGAGCTCCAGAACAGGAGCTCATTTTCTCCAGGGTCTCCCTTGCTTCCTTCTGTCATAAGCCAGCCCTGTCGTGGCCAGTGTGATGAGGAGCTCCTATGGGCTAGGCTTCACCTTGGGGATTAAAGCTTTACATATGGGCAGAATCCACTTTGCTCAAGAGATTCAGAGATGTTAATAATCACAACCTCCTGACCCATGCTTAGAAACACCTTCCTCCCCTTGGCATGTTACCTTGAAATCCACAGTACCTCATTCTTTTGGGCCAAGGCATTACTTTGCTCCAGCCATCATTTTTAAAATTCAGACACTCCAGAAAAATATAACATAAAAGCTTGGAAGTTCAGTCTTCCTGCAAATTTGTCGGAATTCTTTTCAGTGTCCAGCTAGGAGGCCTACAAATGAGAGCTTCACATAGATAGAGAAAGGCAGTAAAGAAACCTGACACCATCAGGCAAAAGGCTAGTAAAAGCCCAAATTGTGAAGGGAAACACAAGAGTGTTGGAGCTTAGAGAAGACACCAGAGGCTCTGCTAGGAGTAGAGGAAGAAACTATTTTTATCCTTTATTGTCGTTTTTAGATACATTGAATGGGCCAACAATGAGTCGGTATCCCCATTTCCCCAATTTCCCTCTTCCCTATCCCCAGTCGGCTACATTAAGTGTGATAAAGTCAATTCTAACATTGCCCCAGAGACATCCTTGGCCTCTTCCCAGAGTCATTTTCTAAAAGGTACCCTGTAGATGAACATTTCCTGTCAAACCATGACCAGCCTCTGACCTACTCATAATATGTTGTAAACGCCCATTATAAACATCACACAGAACCTAAGTATATACAGTAAAGTATGAAAGAATCTTACTTTCTCTTGTCTGTTAACAGTAGCAGGCCTGGCCTATGAATATGTAACAAAGTATTGGGGTTCAGGAAAGAGTCCTTGAACCCTAAACCTTCAGTTCACATCTGATTCTGACCAAAGAATTTGATAAAACAAAATAATTATTAAATTAACACATTTATTAAGGGAAGTACAAAACCAAGGAAAGGAAAATTGAATGTGGTCTGACAGCCCATGTTGTGGGCCTGGAAGAAATGTGAAGAGGGAGTTAGAAAAAAAGAGCTGCTATGTGAAGGGCAGGACGAAATAGACGCCCCTGTGGGAGAAGGGGTAAGCTGGGCTGAGATGAGGGGAACCTGGAGGTTCAGGAGTAATGGCCAGGCAGCCAAGAGAGCTTGTCCCCTGGAAAGTTTTATAACGTTACAGTAGTGGGCTTTCTGGCTCTGGGGAGCTAGAGAGACAGCTGATTGGTCTGGAATAGAAGCTGGTTTAAGCAAGCCTGCCATGATGCCAAGCTCTCAGGTCTTAAGCTTCACCAACCACAATGCCAGGATTAGATTTCTATTCTAGGAAAAGAACCTTTCTCTAGGGTTTCTCAGGTTGTTAGAGAAAAGCAGGCTATAAGCAAGAAACAAGAAGACAGATCGTTCTTTGATCTCTAGCAAAGTGGAGACTGCAAGGAAAGGCCCAAAGATGCTCCTGCTTTTTACTTTCAGGGTCCAGTCACCCCAGCTGCCTTAAATTTACCTGAGGAAATACATATGCTGAGTATTCCTAATCTGAAAACAAATGGAAGCCCCCTGGTTCCAGGCATTTCAGTGAGGAATACTCACTCCACAGGTGCACAAGCATCTAGTCATGTTTTACAGCAGGTTTCTGCCCACTGATGTACAACGTGCTTCAAATGAGAGTCTTGTAGGTTTGCTAGATTGCTCCATAAAGCCTACTGTGTTTGTTTTAATGACTGTGCAGTATCCCTCTGCTAATAGTTTATTTTACCCATCACATCTTGCTGGACATCTGAGGTTTTTTGTTACCATGTTCTCTTGGGATTGTGTTTTTATTCTTCACTATAAGTATAAAGTATGACATAGTATATAAGAACTGCTTACTTCAAATTTTAGCTTCCAATATTTATTAGCTATAAACTGTGGAATAATTATATAACCTAAAAGCCTTCTACTTTAACATGGAAATAGGTAAATGTTCACTTCAGCATTGAGAACTTGCAGTATTATCTAGTATAAAGCACCAATAAATGTTACCTAATAAGAATAAATACTGAGATATAACTTCATTGTCAAATCATTTTAAACAACCCAAGTTTTTAGAGTAAATACCTACCTACTCAAATCAAATGAAAGTTTTCACCAGAAAATTGTACCAGACTCCAGAATTATAAGTTCTAAGAATATTTCTTAAATATCTTTAGTGTATCAAAACTAGCATTATATGATTGTATATGAATATGCCTATCATGGTGAGTTCTTCCTTTATTTAAAAAAGTACAAGTTTTCAATTTACAGACTGATCTTATACTAAATTCAACACTGTGTACCTTGAATTGGTATAGAATTTTAGTTAGGAACCCAATACTAATTTAAGTTCAGTCGTCATTTCTTCATGAACAATTCTTATGGTGCTCACTCTGTTTTCTTCTTCAGGTTAATGAAAAGTAGCCTTGATGGAGATATCATCCGAACACAGAAGCTGTCACATATCATTAGAATAGTGGGCAGACACTTTGCCGGACATTTGCTGGCATGGGATTTTGTCAAAGAGAACTGGAATAAACTTGTACAGAAGTAAGCTTCTCAGAGAATGACTCTCTTTCAGTGTTCTAGGCAGTGCATTTGGAAAATGCTCCAATGTCTTGTGACTTCACAGGAGTTATGATTTACTCTAAGAGGAGAAATACTTCTTAGACCCCAGCATTTTTACATTTCTAGATCTAATTCCACAACATAGGTCATTTACCAGTGGTGTTCCATATCAAATACTAATCAAGGCCATCCATGTCAGACACCAGTTTACTCAGACCTGCATGGCCCAGACTACTTCAGAATAGCTGATTAACTGGTTATTTATGTTAGAAACACCTCTTTATTGCCAAGGTATCAGTTAAGGAATCATACTAAGTAGACAGCATTTCCTTTCATCCTTCCTTTCCTTCCTCCTTTCACTCTCTCCCTCTCTCCTTTCTCTCCCTCTCTCCCTCCCTTTCCTTCCTTTCTCCTCCCACTCCCTCCCTCCATCCTTCCTTTTTTTCTTCCTAACTTTTTTTTAAAGCAAAGTTGATATTTCTGGGAATAGGTAATGTTGAGAACTAAATTGAAAGTTGTCTGGATATCCCAGACTCTTCCCCTTACCCCCATTCTTGCTTAGTGAGGATAAGTGTGCAAAGAGGCCCCTGGCTCCCTGGAAGTAAGACTCCACTCTGCTTTTGTCATAAAGCATTTCCTTTATACTAAAGAACAGTGTTTTACCTACCAGCAGCTGCCTCACTCTTTGTTCTAATGTTTGTTTCCTCAGGTTCCATCTGGGGTCCTATACCATACAAAGTGTAGTTGCGGGATCTACGCATTTGTTTTCAACAAAGGCACATTTGTCTGAGGTGGGTATACAAAATACAGAGACTGGACAACCATGCCCCTCAGGCTCAGTTGAAGAGAAAATGGAGGATTTTCATATTAATTACTATCCCTTCCCTCTCCCTTCGTCAGCATCAATGATCCTGCATTGAGATGACTTTCAGAGAATTGAATATGTGGCCAGGAGGAAAAATGCTCGTTCCATTTTCAGCACTATTCACTTGTCTTCCTGAAGCAAGTCATTTAAAGGACATTTAAAAAATTATTTTAAGGAATTCCATTCAAAGGTTGATGGACTAAGGATGTCATCAACATGTAAAGGTGTTTGCTTGCAAAGCCTTCTGGCCAAGATTTAATTCCCCAGCATCCACGGAAAGCCAGGCACACAGTGGCACACACACCTGGCATTCATTTGCAGTAGAAGACACCCTAGCATATGCACACAAGCAAAATTTTTAAAAAGTAACCATCCAAAGGGTGAATTTAATAAATTATAATTATAAATAATATTTTATTATTCATACTGTATTTCTTTTTCCCTCGGTAAATTTTTCTATTATAAAAAATACTTCTATTTGTTTGAGAGAGAATTACTTATTTATAGGCAAGCAGGTAATGAGAATATGGGCACCCCAGGTCCTCTTGGCACTGCATACAAACTCCAGATGCTTGAGCCACTTTGTGCATCTGGTTTTACATCGGTTCTGGGGAATCAAACCTTGGCTGTCAGGCTTTGCAAAGATGCACCATTAACCACTGACCCATCTCCCCAGGTCCCAATATTAAAGAATAGAGGAAAGTAGTAAGTAGTAGACGTAGTGAGAAGCAGTGTGCTAGTGGGGAAATTTGGCTTTTACAATTGCTTCAGGTAGAATTGTGCTTGGCTGACATTTCCATATGGACGTCTTGACGGTTAAAAGTAAAGTGGCCGCTCCTTTACATCGTACATTGCTTTGTGGAACTTACAGGTCCAGGCATTCTTTGAAAATCAGTCTGAGGCAACCTTTCGGCTGCGCTGTGTCCAGGAGGCTTTGGAGGTCATTCAGCTAAATATGCAGTGGATGGAGAGGAACCTGAAAGCTCTCAAGTGCTGCCTGTAGTGGCCCAGGCCCACCACCTTCTGTCGCCCTTCACAGCTGGGGACTCGGCTCTGCTGCCTCTGCAAAGCCCGAGGTGAAACCGGACTGCTGCTTCGTTGTGTGCACTGTTCAGAGTTCGAGTTAGCTCAGGGCCCAACTGTTTCTGTTTTTGTTTTTGTTTTTTCTAATGTCTTTTCTGAACTGTCTTTAAGCAGTATGTAGTTATTTATTACAAAATTACACGGCATACATCTATAAAAACAATGAGTAATTTTTCTACTTAGAACATATAAATGGGGAAAAAAATAAAGATTTGGAATTCTGTTCTATTAGTACCTAGAGAGTTATGGACACGGTGGACATAGGCCAGGGCTGCTGTAAGCTCCGTCTTGCTTGCAGGCTGCTGCTCTGTCTGCCTGGCTGCTTCCACTGATAGATGCTCTGGGGATGCACGTCAAAGAGTCATGAGGAGCGCAGTGACCGCATGTTAGCTGGGCTGGTCTACTCTGATTCCAGGTTCTGTGTTATCTTTGATTTTCCTTTAAAAAGTTCAATATTTATAACAGCTATACTTTATCCTGCAGAATAGCCAGGTGCTACAGAAAATTTAAACTTGTTGTTGTGTTGAACAGCTGAGTGACCAGGTCAAAAAGTTAAAATTTCCAAATATTTAATGTTCCAAACCAAGTTAGCTTTAATGATAATTATTCATGAATGCCAATATTCCCCAAATCTGTCTTGTCATTACTCCTGCCCTGAATAGGCCTTATGTTAGAGATAAGTATTTCTGTATTTCTGACAAACATTCTGCTAAACACTGGTGTTTTTGTCATAACTTTTATCACTAAGAATGCAATTTTAGTTGCCTTTTGACCAAACAAATCATGTGCACTTTCTGCGTCTTACTCATGTAGATTTTCATTTTATGCCATACAGTGCTGTATTTGAAGCATTTTTAAAGTGGAGCCTTCATGAATTTTTTTTTCATTTAAAGTGAACCATAGTACCTTAAAGGGACAAAAAGAATGTGGATAGAAGTAATTTGAATTTATGTTTAGTATGGTGGGCTTTGATTTTTTTTTTTTGCATTATTAAAAGCAGTGCTTTTGTCTGGCAAAAACATCTTTTTTTTCTTTTATCATGGTCAAACTAACATTAAATGGAATGGCCAAAGAATGAGAAAATAAGAGAGAAAGGGGACATCAATGGAATGGCGTCTTCTCTCCTGCTGAAGGAGAAATACTGTACTTGAATTTTTTTGAGCTATGCAGATTTATTCCTAGATTGTTGCATTTCTTTGATTCTTAGGAGAGAAGTCTTCTTCCTAATGACTCGTGGGAAGTGTAGATTTTGTTTGAAAACTGTACATAAAGGGAATTGCTCAGTTGTGAGCACTGTAAAACACTCCACAGAGTCCAACAGCGGACAGGCAGATAGGTCACCTTTCCTTTCAGCAGATGTAATGTTAGAATAGGTGGAATTGTATAAAAAGTCATATTTTATGAAAATATTTTTATATAACAGAATTTCCATGGCTGGCAAGCTAAAAGAGAGAGCTTCCTTAAACCTAGAGCGTGTTTTCTCCCAATTTAGTCTTTCCTAAACATTTCTCTCTGCTTTTGAGTAGAAAAGATTATTCCTAAGAATCACAGAAATATCGTAAGATGTCTTATTAAAGCAAATAATTGTAGATCTTTTTTTCTCTTGTGCTCTTGGTAAATGAATGATAGGTAGTTGATATTGAAAGGTAGTGGGATTTCGTACTTTCACAGTGAAGGAAACATACTAAACTTTTGAGTTTTTATTACCATGTTCTACTATGAATTCTACTGTGATACAGAGTTTAAATTTTGCTACTTCTCAAAATAAGTTAAAATTCTTCAATTTTACCTACCCATCTGAACTTTGCTCCTAAAATACATGCTGTATGCATATGGCAAATCTTATCTTCACCTACATTTTTTTTCTGCTTTCATGTGTGTGTGGTGGTATTATAAGTAAAACCATATGAAAACTGGGCTACAAGAGTTCATTCATGTTCCACTGTCTGCTATTGCTATACTCGGAGACTGTTCATTGTCATGATACTGGATGCATATTTTCAGTTATTATTATAGTAGGCCTTACCTTAATTTCCCCACAGATTTGCATGCTTTATAAAGTTAACCCATTTATGTAGGACCTCTTGGAACTAACTCTCAGTCAAGGATATAAGGTTAAGAGGTAGCACTTACTGTATAAGAAAATTGGTAGCTTTCAAATTTTTATCCCCAAGTTTTAGTGTGTATATTGCATTTCTGAAAACTCAGACTGAAGCACAGAAGTCAGACATGCGGTTTGTATCCACATACTGAGCCTGTCGCCTGGAGTAGTTGTTGGATAAGCTCACTGCAGAAAAGCTATCTACCTGAAAGGAACATAAGAGTTGTATTGACTATTCTGAAAGACAGAAGTGGAAACCTAGATTTGTTGAAAGAAAGTTTATGCTTTGGAGATCTCTGAAAGGTTTTGAAAGTAGAATTTTTTCTGAGGCTAATTTTTAAAAGACTGTGTCAACTTACCAGAAGCTTGTGTCTTCCTCTGTCTTGTTTCATTTCAGCACTTTTAGCTGAAACTGTGTTTGTATTGTAGCTGGTTCAGTGTTGACAAGCTTTCTACCTGACTAATTTTCTTTACCATATGTGTTCTCACTTATGGGGTTTTAGTCCCTGTTGGAACAAAAGAGGTCTCCAGAGTCCTGGGTAGAGAGAACAAATCCAGCCACTTCAAGGTACTGGGAACAGAACCATTTCTGAGTATCTGAAAGAAATTGTAATTTAGTGCTGAGTGTGTTGAGTTACTGATTGCCTGATGGTGAATAGTATTTGGAGTCTGTTTAAAGAACGTGAGCCATAATCTGCAGTCAGACTGCCTCACACCTATAAAACCCATGTATTTCAGGGGTCTGCAGGGATGGGACGGGACCTCTGAAGTATACCATTACCAAGGACAGAAGTTCCTGGGCTGCGTTCAAAACCAGATTGATACAGGTTGTGTCGCATAGGCCTATCTGAGAACTGGGGTTGCGAGTGTGTTGTAGCTCCTCACCTTTGTCTTTTGAATGAATTCTTTTTAGAAGTGTTCTTTCCATCACCTCCATTTGTATTTTTTGATATTAAGGTGCATGTTTTTGCTTGATTTTTTGTTATTTTGTTCTTTGATTTCTGCATTGACAAGTTAGGAATGAAGTGGAGGAGTTCCAAAAGTATGATAAATTGGCTCTTCTCTCATCCCTAGTGCCTGCCTCAGCAGCAGCTAGTAAAATAAGTGATTTATTTTAGAGAGCTTTTGGAGAGGAATATATACTTCTAAAGTAGACGTGTATCTTCGTGATTTTATGTTTCACTGTGTAAGTTTTGTCCTGATGAAGAGTGAAATGCTGTCCTGTGACTCTCTCCTCATACTATCTATGTGTTCACAGATGGTAGTTACTGGCTTTCTGTTTCGAAAGAAGGTGGTAGTGTTGGGAAGAGCAGGGTGTTGTCTTTTAAAGGTGTGGAGAAATGTTTTGTGATTTTCTTTTTTTTTTTTTTTGCTATCCTTCATTCATTCTTCTTGGGCGGCATTGTCCCATGTACCTGACTTTACTGCATGCATGAACCATAACAAAGTTGTAGTGGTGTTGTTTTGGTTTATTCTTAAGAGCTGGGGTTATCTGTCATTCTTTCAAACACATATAAATGCTGTGCTGCTTTTTATATTTCACTTTATGCTTGTTTCTTTGCGTGGGTGTGTATATGCTTAATGAAGTCCAGGCTGAGTGTGACAGATCTCTTTAATCTTCTCCTTGTTGCCTCTCTAGGCAACAGCTAAGAGAATAGTTTGTTTTGTTTAGGGGTGTGAGAGAAAGCTAGGTTTGTATGCAGTGTGTATAAATGCAGTTATTACTGCCAATTCATTTTGTACTGCTTCCTTCCTGTGGATGTGAAAGTACCTAATGGAACATGGCACTCTTCTTCTCCGTACCTCTATTGCCTGCTTGACAATCACTAACAGTAGTTGTGACAATAGGGTATGTGGTGATACTAATGTCTGTATATATGTACTTACTACTATTCTGAATTACTTCGTTGTGTGCCCAATGGAAAGGTACTCAATGAACCATGGAGTTCCGGATGTATAACAATGTCCTCTTTCCCTGTCCCTTAATTGCCTGGGAGCAATATTTTTTAAAGTATTTTGAGATTTGTTTTTTTTTTTAATTTTAGCTAGAATTTTAAAATGGTTTCAGGGTAAGAGCATATGCTTTTAAATTATATATAAATATTTCTGCTGCTTTTTTATATTTTTGCTTGCTTGCATGCTCGTCCTATCCTTCCTGTGGGTTCATGAGGAACATGCAGGGTCACTTTATCCCAGGTCTCCTCTCCCCTTGGCATTGGCCGTGCAGTGTCTGGTAGGGTAGATAATGCATCGTGTGCTTTTAGTGCCTAAGTGCTTGTACCTCTTTATTTCAGCATTTCACAGGATGCCAGGCCTTGTGGGTTTTTCATGATCCATGGAGGTCTACGATATCCTCCCTTTCCCATGTTGTGTGTGGGCAATAATATTCAAGTAGTTTACGGTTTTTTTTTAAGGTTTAGAGGGGGGCTAAACTCATGGTAAATACTTTTTTAAAATGTATATAGTTTTGTTACTATAATGTGTTATTTCATTTTGTGCCAAGTCCTTTGCATGGGCGTATAGGTACCTAATGAAACGTGGAGGTCCGGATGTATGAAAATCTCCTCTTTCCCCTTTCCTCGTTGCCTCTGAGGGCAATATTTGTAGAATAACATAGTTTTTTTTTTTTTTTTACTCTACCCCCGCCAAGAAGGGTGGAGCATGTACATACTTTTAAATCTGTATATAAATGTTGATTTTTTTGTTACTTCATTTTGTACCTTAGATATATCTGAACGCTTAGGTACAAAAGGAAAATTGAGGTTCATTCTATGAAAAAATCTCCCCTCTCCCCTTCCCTTATTGCCTGTCAGGGCGATGGCTTGTAGAATAGTTATTTAGCTGCTTTGGCTGGGTGGGTTGGGGTGGGAACTTCTGGGTTTGTATTTTTGTAAATGTGTATACAAACAGTTGCTAGGTTTTTCAGTCTTTCACTCCTACCCTACTTTTATGTTTGACCTTGTTAGTATCAAGTGTAATGAGTGCCCCTAAACCCTGAGGTGTGGGCATCTTTTCTTCTCCTTCTCTCCCGTGTCGTAGTGCTGTGATGCATAAGTTCTGTATGGCTTGGCTTCTTAGTTTTTTTTGTTGTTGTTTGTTTGTTTATGGGGAATGGGCCTGGTAGAGAATTATCTATATATTTTTAGATGTGTAAAGGCTTTGCTCCTTGTTGGTGTACTTAGGTACTTCATGAACCCTGAGATTAACTCTATGAAAACTCTCCTACAGTCCCCATCCCTTGTTGCCTGGTGGGCAATGGTAGAGTAGATGTTTGCCTGTTTGTTTGGCGGTTCTGGGTGTACATAGATTTTTTTTTACTGTATGTAAATATTTGCTACAATCTCTATGTAATTTCACAGTGCCCACACTTTTGCTGGGACTTGTAGATACATGATATATGGAGGTCCAAGCGTATGATAACTCTCCTCTGTTCCCCTTCCCTGGTTGCCTACAGAGGCAGTCATTTTTTAACTTGGATTTTCTTGGGAGGGTTGGGTACTTGGGTGGATATTAGGGGAAAGAATGGGGTATATACTTTTTTAATATATATATATATAAATATATTTGTGCTGTTGATTAGGTACCTCATCCTCTCCCTGGATAAGCAGGTTCCTAATGAGAATCGAGGATCAGTGTATGACTTTTCTCCCTCTCTCCCCGTCCCCTTGTTGCCTGAATTGGCAATAATGAGTAGAATAGTTAGGAATTATTTACTTGTTTGTTTTAGATTTATATTTTTGGCAGGAGAATATTCATAGCAAGTATAAATAGTTGTCATTTCTTTGTTACTTCATTTTATATTTAGTCCTTTGCATGACTTTAAAGGGCATAGTGGGAATTGAGTTTTATAATCTGACAAAGCACATCCTTACTCACATAGCGCCTCATTAGCAGTAGCTAGTATAATTAATTATTCTGTGGTTATTCTCTCTTACCTTCAAGAATATAAATACACATGTATGTCATTTGTCCCATTACCCCATTATTTCTGTTTAGTACGTAGTCCCTTGTGGAGCTCTGAGGGTAAATAGTAAAAATGAAGCCTCACTACACCTCAGACATATGTCTTGAAAGTGTATTTTTGTGGTACCTTGTGTAACTATGGTAACAGGCGTATACAGCAGGTAAGATGGACAAGGAGACTTAGGTATACATACAGCTGAGTTGTGAAATCTAATAAGGTCCAGCATTCCCAGTGCTGACTTAAACTAAGGTGTGAAAAATGGCCTGTAGTTTTGTAAACACCGAAAAAGCAGAGGCCAGTACTGAGCGAAGGTGTGTGTAAATATTGTTACCAAATGATCTTTGAGAAGAGAAGCCATTGAAGCTCTTGTGCCAGTGAGTGCTCCCTGCAGTTTATTTGAAGACCCTTAAGAGTAGTTTCCCTCGGAGGTCTGGAATTCTGACTCATCTACAGATTTCTTTTGTAATTTTATTAGTAGCATGATTTTGTGTACCCAGGAGAAATTATTTTGATTCTAGGCATGAACTTTTGAGTGAATGACAGACAGCATGGGCCCCCAAAAATTGGGAACAAGGCCTTTCCATCTGTCAACATCCACATGCAATATCGTATTGTTCCTTTCTTTCCCAGAACTCTTCTGTGTAGCAGCATTTCTTTTCCTCACTTCTCCATTAACTGGATCATTCCTGTTGTTTTTTTTCCCTGTTGCCTCCGGTGCCTGCAGTGTTAGATGTTATCTTGAATTGCATCCAGAGATGTAAGGAAATGCTGTTGTGTGCCTGCGTGTGTTGCACCCAGACCTGTGTGTTCACATTCTGTCTTCTATGTCATTTTCCACGTTGTCTTCTCAGCCACCACATGGTAAATGTTATGACTACATATTTGTCTGCATCTAAGAAAATGCATGTGCAAACCCTCCCTCCCTTCTTCCTGCCAGCATCTTGTTTGTTTAGTTTTCACATTTATAATTATGCTACTCCATGAAGATTTGCCATATCATTATTTAAAAAGAAACATTGAGTGGTAGAACTCCTAGAAAATTCTTAAAGAAATGCTATTTACCATACCAAACTCTCAGGAACCTGTTGACAAATTAGCCTAGTAACATTGCTGTCACTTATATCTGCTGCTATAGAAAAAATAAGTTTATTCATGACACATTTCACTTTGATCATAAGTAAAAAAGAGAAAGGGCCACCTTTTTGGAGTTAGTCACGGTAGTCATTAGTGATATTTCTGAACAGTTCTTAATTTGAAAGACTTCAAAGGAAGTAAAGGTCATGGCTTAGCTCAAAGAAATGCTCCAGAAGTTGGGCTGTATAAACCATCAGTACAATAATACACTTGTGTGTATGTACATAAAATGAGAATTGCAGCATAATTGGAGCATTTGCATTAATCAACAAACTCACATTGAGACAAACCTTAGTCTCATGGCTGTCCTGATTAAAGCCAAGTGTTTCCTGTTGCTGTGAAAACTAGTCTCTTTCAAATCCTTTGGAAAGTAATTACTTGGAAACTTACAGGGGTATTACATTTTGTATTTGGATACCTATAGAGACCTTCAGTGTCTTCAGTCTGAGCTTGTGGATAGAATTCTAAATTTGTAACATAATCTGTCTTTTGTGGAAGATTTTGAAAATAGTATGTATATATAATATTGTATATGCAAATTGTGTTTCACTTGTAAAGGGAAAAGGCTTATTTTTCTTTATACTTCTTGTTTTGCATATGATCAGCACTGATTGAAAGGCATGTTTAACTGCAAACACTGTTGCTTTTTGTGAAATGAAAATAAAAATATTTAAATACAAGTAAAATTGTGTGAATTCTTCAGATTAAACAAACTATAAATAAAAAGTGGTATTTCTCAGGTTGTAAGCTTCACCAGGGCTGCTTCCGTGTGTGTGTGTATATATATATTGTCTTTCCTAGTTTACTTTCTACCTCACCAGTGCCCTAGTGTTCTTAACAATAAAACTCAAAATAATCTCAATACTTTTGACATTTTGGACTAGATAATTCTTGGTTGCTGCACATTGTAGGATGTTTAGCATCCACCCTGGATTTCAATGCTAATTGGGACCAGAAATTAACTAGATACCTATATATATACCTGTGGTAGTTTGAATGTATGTCCCCCATAGACTCAAGTGTTTTATTAAAGATTGTAACTTGGATCTCCAGCCACCTGGCTGTATAGAAGTAGCTTCTTCCACCGCTGATGGAGCTTCCCCCTGGATCTCTAAGCTTGAAATAAATCCCTACTTCCCATAAACTGCCTGGTTTGGATGTTCATTTAAGCAAATTGAAGTTGTATACAATACCACCCCATCCTTCCCCTGCCTCTGGTTGTAACAATAATACATTGCCCAACTGTTTTCTGTAGTCAGGATCAAAGCTGTCAGATACATGGAGCAAAGGGCTCCTAACAGTTAGGGGAGCTTCATGTGAGAGTCTCTACTTTCAGACTGCAACAATTCTTATAGACATGCATTTCCCCTAAACAGTAATCAATTCAGTGATAATACATAAAGTCAGTGTGATTTCCTTGTCAACTGACTGGATCTAAAAACTTTTAGGAGATAAAACCTTTGGGCATGTCTGTGATAGAGCTTTTAGTTTGAGTTAATTGATGTGAGAAGACCCACCCTAAAGCACTATTCTGTGGCCTGGGATCCTACACTGAATAAAAAGAAGTTTGCTTCCTGACTATTAACACAGTGTGGCCAGCCTTCTCATGCTCCTGGCATCATACCTTCCCCACAGTGATGGACTGTACTCAAACTGTGATCCGGAATGAATCCACAGCAATGAGGAAAGTATCTAGTGCATCACATTACCTCTCTTTCCATGCAAGTGCAACCAAGGAGCGCCCCTCCTGGACTCGTGCGTGTGCAGTGGGAGTGGAGGAGCATCATGTCTAGGCACAAAGTCTGGAGGGAGAACTCACACTCACATTGAGAGTTTCTTTGGCATCCAAATCTGGGAATTAGAACTAATGTTCATCTACATTACTTATTAGGGCTTGATGTTGGGCATGTGAGAACTCACAACACCCGTACCCCAAACACTGTTTCTTGGAATTCAAGACCTTGATGTTGTGCCCTTGTAGCATCTCTTATGATGATCATTGACAATATATGGACATAATGCTCTTAGAAATTGCAAAGATTTGATGTTGAAAAATTTCTAAGTTTTTTATACTTCGTTATTCACAGATAACAATGGATGGTCACACTCAGAAGTGTGAATAGCACCGATTCTAGTCGATTTTGGATGGAGAATGACAAGCCTTTCACTATTTTGCAAAATCATGGCCCAGGGGAATTTGGTTCGGGTTGTATCTTTTGACTTTCCTCCTTTAGTTCTTTCCAGTAAAGCCTCCCTTCCCAATACAGTCTCCAGTGCTAACTTAGACTCAGAGGTAAAGTGAACAAGTAATGTATACTATAGTTGAATTCAACAAAAATATGCCTTTCAATGAATTCTAGTAGGATAATTATTAATTAGATTGAAGCAAAACCTATTCTCCAAAGAAGCCATGTCCTATGGACAGCTGCACACCATTCATCTCAAGGGCGAATAGAAATTATTTCTAATCTAGATAGCCATACAAATTTAATATATAGTACTATATATGTGTGTATGTGTGTTGTGTGTGTGTGTGTGTGTGTATGTATAGGATTTTAGCAGAGGCAAAGTCTCTGATGCCCTTAGTCTGTTAAATGGTGGAGGTATACGAGACCATCTGGAAGGTTCCATGCAGTACTAATAATTCAAGATTCAAAAACATTTTGCAGAAGAGCAATTGAGGACACTCGATATTCTCTGGCTTTGTGCATGTATCATGTATGCACACAAATATGCCAAAAAGAAAGTGTTTTGTTCATAGAATGTTAAGTGGGAAGCTAAACTAAACCGTCATAATATTTTAAAGTTGAAATGTAGTGATGATGTGAACTACCCAAATTTCATGATTTCAAAGGAGTATCCTTTTGTGCGCTTGAGCAAAGTGCTCTGTGTTGAAGTGACATGCTCTCTCCAAGGAAGAAACCGTTAGGAGGTCCCTGCTCTCCATTACAACAGAGGGATAGGGAGGAGACAAAGTGGTTATCACTGGTGAAGTGATAAGTGCCACAGTGTGAAACAAAGCAGGTCAAAGCAATATAAACACTAGCTTCCTTGACTGCAGGTAGAAATTAAACCGTTTTCTTAAAGTTGTTGGAATTCAGCCTGATATGGACCTTTTATCCTCAGCCACAGACAGCTGTCCTTTTTGTGACCAAGAATACAGGACTTTCAAAAAGTCCACAATTATGAGAAAGGCAGCAATAGTACAGTATTTTTTTTATTTTGTATTTGACCTTTTTTACACATGTAAGTAATGTATTTTAATGCTATTGTCCCCCGTTAACTACTCTAAGCAAAAAATATAAAATCATTGATTTTGCCCACTTGGTTTTGTGTGTGTGTGTGTGTGTGTGTGTGTGTGTGTGTGTGTGTGTGTGTGTGATGCAGTGTGTGCTGCTCTATGCACATGTTTGGGCAGGTGCACCAGCCCATGTGTGCATGAGTGCAGGCAAAGAAAAATGCCTGTTGTCTTCTTACTGGTCACCTGCTGTCAGTTAGACCCAGCAGTTCTCTGGTCACATCATCCATGGACAGAGATTACAGATGTGGGTGGCCATGCCTAGTAACTCTGTGCTCTCCCGCATACATGTCTGCAGTCTCTCTTCTTGAGCAGACTTGCACTCATAACCTAGTAGTTCAAGATCCCTTTCCATGAAATGCATAAAGCTAAATCACTACCGAACAAGGTATGTTTCCAGGATATCTAGGCAGAGAGTCCCACAGGGACATTACCCTCCAGGCCATTGCCATTAGATAGTTCTGTTCTCTAGACCTTCTCTATTACCTGGCCATTTCTGGGGGATCTTTTTACCTAGCCTACAGACACTGCAAGGCATCGATAACTCCTCACTTCTAAATATACCCTTGAACTTGAAATTGTCCCTTGTGGGCAATTTAAAAGATTAATTTGTGGCCCTTTGCTGTTTGGCGTACTGCTTGGGGCCTCCAGTTTTCACAAGGAGCTTATCAACTCTTGATTTCAAACAAGCACATGGTTCTTATAAAAAGGAAACTTTATGTCTTTAGATTGGCAACAGATTTTACTTCCTAACTCTGTTTTTCTAAGATAACACGAAAATTGGCTTAGGCTACCTGAGTGTCCTGTGCATTTGGGTGAGAGTAACCAGCCAGGTTGAATGGCTAGAACAGGAGAGCCAGGAAATGTTCTTCATGGATGATTTATTCAATATTGAGATCTGTCCACTGTGCAATGGGCCCTGTGCTCTCTGGGTACATGAGGCTTGACTGTAATGTGAGCAGCTGCATCCAGCTGGGAAAATGCCACCTGGCTTTTATAAACACAAACTGTGCAGTAAATGGTAGATAGTCAAGGGCATTTGGGTTCCTGAGAAACAGACATGAAGGGTATCATGGCGGGGGTGGGGTAGTCTATGAGGCTAGTATTGCTATAGGCTATTTCATTCAATATGTGCCTGAGTGTGGGATTTCTCAGCCAGAATTCACTGTGTACAGTGGAACATGAAAAAGCTCTCTTAAGATGCTATGTATATGCCATATACAGTGTTTGTGTGACTAACTGGGACACAGAAGTACTTTGATCCCCACTGAGGAACCACAGGTATCCATTCCTTAGGGTGTTCCAAGTGAGTAAGTAGTAAGTGGGAAGTTAATTGCATATTTCAGTTTCACCCCAGGGTTCCCTGCAATTCCAATTAGTGGGCTTGGCTCGCCTCAACCTGAGTTATGAGGCTTTCTTCTCTGAGCTTTTCTATGTGGCTAAGTAAGAATGAAGACAGTGTTTCAGGACAGACTTACAAAGCATGGGGTCTTACTCCTAAACTTAATAAAAGAAGGGCCTGTAGTCCAAAGCCCATAGGTGAAGTCTCAGCGTGTAATCAATTAAATGTCAAGCAAAAAAAAAAAAA